>JAXBDA010006383.1:0-20976 GCA_036023075.1 Gaultheria prostrata
CCCCCCCTTTTCTCAGATCCCCCCAACCCCCCTCACCCCTCTCTCCTCTCCTCTCCTCTGGTTCCTCCTCTAACTTGTAGATCTGGGTTGAGTCACTCTCTTCGGAGAGAAATTGAATCGCCCAAATCTCTTGCATTTTTGGTTTGACCATCACCAATCTGTGATGGATTTCGAGCTCCGGCCTCCAATGGCTTCTGATGAAGGCGGCGGTGGGTGGTTCTCTGCGGCAACACAACGATGGCGGTGGCGGCAGCAGGTAAGACCGCAGCGTCAGTGGAAATTGGATGCAGATTCTTCTTCTCTGGAACCCGATCCTGGGTAGATTTGGGTTGATCATTGTGATGTTTATCTTTATCGTTGTTTTTTTCCGTTCAGTATTTTCTTTTCCAATGTACCAAAAAAAAAAAAAATTCTCGGGATATAGACACTGTCGGGATACGTAATCCCGTCCATAATGCAATAGCGGACACTTGAGACCCATGGGCATTACATATCCAATCCCAGCCTCAAATCCCCCAAACAAACAAAGCCCCAAGTGTAGTCAAGATATTCCCTCAAAACTGTTCTCGATACAAACCTGAAATTTGAACCAATAAAGCCTCGGCACCATCATCACCATCAAGAGAGCCAACATTCCTCTATTCGCAGCAAAAATCAGCTTAGAAATGGATACATTACAAATAACGATAATCTGTATTCACATAGTATTTGTTTATATAGCTGAACTTTTCTAGACTGGGATGATCTATCAACACTTCTTTCTCTGATAAACTTCAGACTTTGCAAGTATAATAACTTCGGCAAAATATTTAATACGACAGAGACGACAGGAAACCCCGATTAACTGCACAATACTGTATGATGGGCAGACCACTTCTTTTTTTTTTTTCCCTCAAAAGATAACACAAAAACGATTAGATTGACCCGACTTATGCCCTCCAGTCATCATTCAGAACTCCATTTTTAAAGAACTCATAATCCATGTCACGAACCGCTTCCGGCAAATCAAACTTCTCAATAATATCAGTTTCTCTCTTGACGATTGTGCTTTCGCCATAACTCCCAGAGAAGTTGCTGTTAGAGCCGGCTTTAAAGTAGTCGCTCCTCCCAATAGTACTACCCAACACGTTTGCAGGGGCCCAGGCTCTTGTTGACAATTTGCCTACTGGGTTTCCATCAAATTCTTCTTTGGAGACTTCTTCCTTCGCTTTGACATTGGCACTCTGCGAGCCTTTTGCTCTGCTGTTGTACATCATTTGCTGCAGTAGTTTTTGAATCATGCGCTGATGTCCATCCTCTGTGTCTTGAGAGAGCTGAGAAGTTGACAAGTCACTGGCTGGTGAGCTTTGGATTACTTGCAGACTTGAGGATTGAGGGCCAAGAATTGGTAAAGGGATTGCAGTTGGGATATTAGTGTTGATTGAGGATTGAGGGCCTAGAATTGGTAAAGCGATTGCAGTCGGGATAGAAGAGTTGATCGAGGATTGAGGGCCTAGAATTGGTAAAGGGATTGCAGTCGGGATAGAAGAGTTGATTGAACAAGAACGCTCCTGCTTTATCGCCAACCCGGCCTTTTCAGAGACAGTTGTTATTCCATCCTTGTTCATGCCAGAGTTCCTACTCATGTTGTTGCTAGAAAGAGGAGAAACCTCAGCATTTGTTAGCCACTCTGTTTCATGCATTTGCTTGGCGTGATTATTTGTTGTGGTTTCTTTGCGATGGTATGTCCTCAAGCTCTCTGCATTCGTATAGATGATAATGTAGACATACATTGCCAGTGAACGAAATAGTAAGCAAGTTCGTAGGAAATTGAGACCAAGGATAGTTAATTCATTGGATAGTGAGAAACATCACTTCGCGTCCTCAAAAATTCAATATAAGACTATCTGTGCAGACAAAAATGAAGAACACCCTCTTTGATCTAGCTCGGAGGTAATGGGCAAAAAATGAAAAAATCTTGGGAGCCGTAGGCATTGGCGCAGCAAAATATACTATGAGAGCCCAAATCTCTTTCTTGTCACCCCTTCCTATCTTCTCAGCCACAAGTGTGAGTTTGAAACATAGGGATAAAGGTAGTGTTGACTTGTTCTCGTAATTTACTCTTAGCAACACATGGAACATAAAACCGATTTTAATATGGATTGGTTAAAACTTATAAATACAACATAAGAACGCAAAAGGTACTAAAGGGTAAACAGAGCCAGGTAAAATCAGTAAGTTATGCATGGCCAGAGACAAATAAAACGCGAAAAGAACAAAAGAGTATGAAACAAAAGAAGCAAAGACAGATACAGGGACAAAGCAGTTGGCTCCCTGTATCAAAAGGGGTTGAGAAGTTAAAACTTGTACAGAATGGTTGAATCATTTGAAGCCATGTGCA
This sequence comes from Gaultheria prostrata, assembly GCA_036023075.1. NCBI lineage: Eukaryota > Viridiplantae > Streptophyta > Magnoliopsida > Ericales > Ericaceae > Gaultheria > Gaultheria prostrata. The sequence goes on from JAXBDA010006383.1 coordinate 2,381, forward strand.
CAAAGTATACATGCATGGATGGGGGCAAGGAATGCAAAACAAAGCAAAAATCCACCAATTGAGCAGTCATGGTAGCATAGAAGCAGTCTGGAACCAGGTGAACTAAGGTCATGCTAAATCATCATTGTTTGCTTTCAGAGACAAGGGCAAGAAAAATCTCACATGGATGATAAAAACACATGGTCCTTAACAGTCGTGTGTTCATACCTATTGGTCCAATTTTGTTGTCACGACTGAAAGTCATCAACTCTTGCATGTTATTGACAACTTCAGCTATCTGTCAATAGGAAACTCTACATATAAGATCCTGAATAAGAATACTAGATGGAAAACACGTCATTTTAAATCAAGACAAATTATCCTCACAGACGTACCTGGAAGCACCTGATATATCTCTTGGAAAACCCCAAGTCATTCACCAATAATAACTCCAAATTTCCTGTGAGCTGGCTCCCTGCTTTTACGAACCTATATCACGAGGAATAATCAAGTGCCCAACCAATGTACTATATTCATCTGTCTTCTTCTACCAGTCAGTTTCCAGTCCAATTAGAGCTAGCAAAATCTAACTTCAAAACATCCAACAAATGTGCTGTTGGGTGGGGCTTCTTTGCTGATCTGATTGGTTTTTTGCAACCAAGATACAGCATGACCAAAGCTATTTGGCCTTGGTTCATGCTTCTAGATCAACAACCAAAAAGCAAGAATTTGAGTATTTTTTGTTATTTAGTCCTCCGTAGTCCATAGTACTCTAATATCCATTTTAAGTATGACATGATAATATTTGATTACCCTTTTTCTAATGATGTTGCAGTTTCAGAAAAGATTGGGGTGTATAGACATGGGCCATATTCAATATGCTTAATTCCAGCTCCACACAACACGGCCACCCCAGTAAATGGTCATGATTGAGTTCCTCCAGCACCATCACATAATTTCTCCTCTGAAGTCTAAACCCCGTCTTGTCTGAGTAACATTTTCCATGGAGGGGACCGCAAAGTACAAATAGGTGGCAAATAGAAGTGAGAAGGCACAATAATGAGGAGCTCTCTCTGGATATAACTTTCTTTAACTGCCCCAATTAGTTTCCCACTTCCTTCCTAGGAAGCATGGACAAGTTGAGAGTTGTACTCATGATGTTGTGCACATAATTGGAAAAAATAATTGTTGTGATCATTTCAACGGAATAAATAGAAACCCATACATATTCAAGTAGAAAGATAAAACTTGTGTGCAGAAGTAGCTACTTATGGCCATCTCCATGTCCTATTTTCTTGTTGTAGAAATCAACAAAGAAAATGTGGAAAAGGAGTTTCGCTAAAGTAGGAATAATAATCATTGATGCCTGACTTACTCATTGCAACTAGATTGTAAATATTGTGCTGAAATGGCATTAGATCTAACATCTTCAGCGGTACTTTGACACTTTTTTGCAGCCTCAATCAACTGATTTACCTACATATACAAACACAATAGCAAGAGCATAGAGATCTGAGCTCTGGAGCACCAACATACCTAAGCTGTCCAGGACCAAGGCACACGTAAATAAAACGGAGAAGACCACTTCATAATTTATAGCATCAGTACAAGTACCACAACAGTGTAACAACACCCCAATAGTGGGACGTAATTACATAACAAATGTCTGGAGGCGAAATTGGTACCTGAGGAGCAACCAAACTACGAGGCACAAGTTCTTCATGGTGCCGTGCACAGAACTCCCAAGACAGTATCTAAAGAATAAAGACGTGTAGTTTACCAAAATGTGGCTAAAAGTATCTTATGAAAAGCATATATTGAAAGTAGTAATGCTTGGGTAGAATCAGCCATAATATGAAGCTTTTCACGCGGTGGAAAACCTCACATGGGATGAAACTTCAACTCACCTTCAAGTTGGGGCTGAAAATTATACGAAGTTGACCCTCACGTACAACGCGAAATTGCTCATAGATGCTTTCTTGAACTGCCTTTCCATAGCTCAACATCATTAATCCAGAAGGAAATCTAACCTCGTGTGGAAAATCGAGGAACAGAAGTTCATCGATAACCCCACTCTCAAACTTTATTTTATTAAGCCTAGGAAGTATTTCAAAAATAGCCTCTGCCAAGTAAACAAAAGGCATAGAAACCCATCAGATGCTATCAATGAAATTAGAAATTGGAAGAAGTAAAAATCAGTGGCTTACAAAATCATAACCATGGAATAGAAGATGATGTTAGATCAAAATGCAACTAGTAAGCGTAATTGTAGCATACAATAGGATTAGAGTCATTAAACAGAGGATAAAAATAGAAATCACAGTGACTCTCCACCTGAAAAGAAAAGGATAAAGAGAATGAGCAATAGTGACGCACAACATTGATCCCATAGCAGAGTTTCAAGCAATTTGTTCCTGGGGTGCTGCATTACATCCAGCACCATCGTCAAACACTTCCTCCACTCAAGACCAAAAAGAGCATTAATGATCAGAGTATGCTCCCAAAACACTCAATTGCTATCGCTGTGGTCAGGCCACCTCCCCAAAAGTAGTTAATATGGTCGCCTGGCAGAAGAGTCCAGCATATTTTTACCTAATTACATCTCCCTTTAGACCAGCTCGGATTGCACTTACCATAGCACATACAACTAACATAACTAAAAGATCTTGAAAGTGAAATCAACAGCCCACAGTTATAACCAAATCAAAACCCTGACTCAGCCATCCCAATCTAAGCTTCGGTATCATGTTCTCATCAATAGTACAAGTTTGAGATCAAGCAGAAAACTTTGTGCTTAGGCAGCATTGGCTTTCAGTAACATGTAGAAGTTAGAACCTCCATCAATTTCTCAGTTTCCCCAGTTACACAATAGTTCTTTACATTATCCCATTCCACATCATGTATTAATCAAACTTCATTGGCCCCAACTTTGAGAAAGTTCAGTCGACAAATGCTAATAATCATTTAAATATAGATCACCATCCATGGTTCTAAGACTACTCAGGAAAGAATACAAATATTGAGTCCATAGATCCCAGAAAAGTACACAAATATGCTGTATACGTAAAACATAAATGTTAACAAAGCCAGCATGTGAACAATACGGAAACTTCAACCAAGATTGTAAGTTCTAGCATCCTAACCCACTTTGCAATCAAAAAAGCCAAGATGACAAAAATGACACAATTATAAGCCATCGCGATTCAGGGCAACCCAAGAAGTTTACAGCTTCAACTTACAAAATTGAAAGCTTGATCTTTAAATGCACTATATTCACTCAACCCCATTTGACGTGAGATTAGCAACTTTCTCCACCACATAATATCCGACAAGTGAAAGAAATTGAGTAATCTACTACCAAGGGGGGTTAAGATAAACCCGAAATCAGTTCTTAACATCAACAAAAAGAAGCTCATGCACACAATAAGAGGGTAGCAGAGAAACTATGAATGAAAATGAGTCCATGTCCAAAAAGAATAAAGCAATTATTAGCTCACCAAATCCCTTCCCTGACTTGGAACCACAGATGTCACACTGCCATGCCTGCTGAGATATACAAAGAAGGAAAAAGATGAAACTGAAGAAGGGAAGAAATAAGATGAAGCAAATATCCAAACATTGAGGACAAAAATAAGCATTACAGCCCAAAGACTGTATACTGGAAGCAAAAACACTAACCACAGCTGAACGGGTGAAAACCCCAAGGGCACGTCCTCCTATGTTATCATATAAAGAGAGGCACCACCTTTCCTTCGCACCAGGAGCATAATACTCTGCCACAAATTTCCTCCAATAGGATATGCTATTGTCCTATAGGGCATGCGTCAAGAATGAGTCTGAATGATCAAATTGAGTGGCACTAGACATATTAACATATTGCAAGTGTAAAGGAAAAGTAAGCAATTCTAAATTAACCCACTCACAGGTGGTCGATGTCGCAGGTGATATATATACTGCATCAACCGTCGAGAACAGATACCACCATCATGGGGCCGGACTACAGAAATTTGACGATTGGCCTGCTGTTGCAAATGATGTTTCACCTGTTGTTGCTGCAATTTCTGTGTAGGAATCCCAACAAATTGCGGGACTGAACGCAAAATATGTCGCTGCTGCTGATTTCTTAGTTTATGCTGCTGCATCAATGCCTGTAGCAGCTGAGCATGATCTTGTATGGCCATGGGATCTTGTTTCTGCAGTAGCTGTTGAATAATCTGCTGGTGCAGAATATTCTCTTGGTTCCTATCTAGCCTAGGTTTCTTAGACATTTGAACTATACCAGGCTCCTTTCTTTTTCCAGTACGATGTGAACCTCGTTGAACTTGTGATGTTGTTTGCGATGTGGCAGTACCACCCATCTGAAGCTGAGGGCACGACCTTTTCTCTCCTAGTTGGCTGCTTTGACCTCGAAGGGGGGATGTGGGTTGCTCTTTGGAGGAAGCATCAATGACTGAAGGGCTGAAGTTATTTGACGAGAATGACAGAGGTGAAGAGGGTAAGTTAAGGTAAGAGTCCATATTCGTACAACCACCTAAATGGAAATGAGAAGCGCCGGCAAGGGGCGATATGGCATCCGTAACTAAAGAGCTTGATCCAACACTTGGTCCTGAATTTGTACTGTTGTTTAAGACTGTTGAGTTTCCATCTGCAGATACCAAATTGGCATTTAGGTGTGTCATTCTAGCAATGTAAGCTGACAAATTTCCAGATGACATATCGAAGTGAGATGTTGCTGCAGCATCAGATAGGCTGCCACAGCCTAAGGAATCCAAGTAAGCCTCCAGAGACATCCCTGATAAACTCCAAGGTGATGAAAATGGCCTTGATGAAATTCAATCAGAAACCTGGAAAGCATGCCAAAATCACATTGAATTTAATTTCCACTCGTTTCTCCCTGCTGCAATCATGGATTACCCAAACAAAATTTCGTAGATACATGTACATGTACATAAACTAACTAAGAACTAAAATCAACGGTCAGTTGGTACCCATTAATGGGTGTCTGGGAAGGGGAATGTTGAGTTGCAAAAACCTAATTCGTGACCTCAAGAAGCTAATGATCTGCAAAATATGTCAATGTACATCCTGCAATCTGTAGAATACAGAGGACACGTTGAAGTGCAGTTGAACAGTTGCAATAGTTAACCGATACAGACCAAGCCAAGAATCAAATGACAATGGGCAACATTCCTGCCAACTTATCAAACGACTAAACATGGGCACAAATAACAATTAGGGCTTTGCCTTTTTGGGTGACAACACTCAATCGTCCCATACAAAGAGAGAACCTATCTTGTCTCTTTTTTCTTTTTTTCTTCTTTTTTTGGTCATAATTTTTCCACCGATTTCACCACCAGTCAAACACAGTCAATAAACCTGAAATTCATAGCTCAAAACTGAACTTGAGCATCACCACAAACAAGTCATACTCGTAAGGAGAAAACAAAAACCTCCAAAATCAAACACTACATAAAAGCTATAACAAGGAACCACTACAAATGAAAGTCTAAAATAAAAAGAAAAAAAGAAAAAAAACCAGAACCCTCGTTTTTATTTCCCCTGAAAACACCGGAAATGGACGACGAGGAACGAAAATGCGAAAACATATGTTGGTCTGGTCCGTCAGTTTGTTTCATCAGTAGAAATCTCGAGTGAGCTCAACGCAAACTACAGGTGTATATTACTAGGTTTAGCCAACTGAGAGAGACTTGTTTGTTGAGTTCCTACAACGAAATAACGAGGATCAAGTTTTCGTTCTTCTTTTTTTCCACACAATTTTTGGTAAACAAGCAGAAATGCGTTGCTGGCTGGTGTCTCATTTTCCGAGAAAATACAGTACTGTACTGTAAAATGTGGAAAGTGGAAACGAGAGAAGAAGAAGAGAGGAGAGCAAACCCTAGAAATCGGAGCTCTGAAAAAGGTTAGCTGTACGGTACCACCGCCATGGCAAAGAGAGAGCGAGCTGTTCTTGCGAGAAGGTTTCAGTGTACTTATAGTTAGCGCGCAAGTTCAGAGAGTGAAGAGGACTTGGAGAGAAGGGAGAGACCGGCTGTGCCGGTTGCGGGGGCCTACCTGACCGGATAGGACGGTTTCAGGTTATGCGAGCGAGACGCGTTTAATGGGTGATTATGATTACGCATGGCCCACCCCACATGAAAGAGAAACGATTTTGGACGCAATCACGTGGGTGAAGGATCTCTTGTGCTCTCCGCCCATGTGATTGTGTTTAAGGGAATCGGAAACCGAAAAGAAATTTGGATTATTGATTGGTGAGATCGATGACTCAGATACAGCACGACAGAAGACTGAAATGCTTGTCGCAAGTTAGAATTTGTGGCGTCTATTGTAAGTGCAATGCCAAAGGCTAGCATGGATGTCGTCTTTGCTTGTTCCGCGATTTCACCTGAGGGATGTCTGCTCGTTGCCGGTTGTATCACCGTGTCATGAGATTGTGTAGTAGAGCTTCTTACGCGAGGCACAATGGTAATGGTATTGTGATGCCAATGGCTTGCGTGGGATATTCATTGGTTTTCTAGAATACGTAATGCATTGCTATGCGTATGGTGTTAATGAAATAGACGGCACATGCTTTACCAATTGAGATCCGTTGCCGATGGATTACATGAACGCCCTACGGACTTGTAGTGCTTTGTTCCGGCCTTGGATCTCCTTTGCCTATGACACTGTCCCTCCTCGAAAAACTTGTCACCTTATTGTGTCAAGCGTGCAACTTCGATGAAGTATTGATGTTTCCGAAAGATACCTTCTTGCCGTATTCGTGAGTTTTTACTAACCTTTTCCAGACACATTGGTTGTGTTTGATTTGGGTTTTAGATTTTGATTTTTGTAATGATTATAAGGAGAAATAGGGATAATAATTACTCCATCCGTCCCAAATTGTTTTGCATGTTTCATTTTTTGAACCTCACAAAAAATTATTTATATCTCACAGTTTATAGTGGTTTTTATGATTTAGTAATTTTTGTTTAAGAAAATTGATTGAGATCTATCAAACAAAATCCATATTGAATATTTAAAATATTATGATAATAAAATATATAGACAAATCTTTGAAACGTTCAAAAAAGAAAATATGCAGAACATTTTGGAACGGATGGAGTAAAAAATAGGAATTAATGATTAAAGAGATATAGAGAGAAAAATAAAAATAATATTTTAAAATAAAAATAATAATTATATAATAATTGAGAAAACTGTTTCTTGAAAATCAAATTGATTTTGTCATAACTTATGAATAAATTATATAGTAGTGAGGAAATATATAATACAACCCACAATTATGACTTATATCCAATTATCTTTAGTTATTTTATTTGAAGAGGACAGTTAAGTGAATGGTCATAATCAAATCGAAAGCACCAAAGCGGGACATCTCGTACTCACATTGCCACTGCTACGGAAAACTTTTGGGTACCTATCGGGTATCACCTGTCCGAGTTTATGTGGTACCCGAATATTGTATTTAGACTATCCAAAAGTGTATTGGATGGTCGAGATTAAAACACCCTCTTTCCTCACTCTCTCCCCTCTTTCTCTCTCCAAATTCGGACTGTCCAAAGTCAAAATGGATGGCTTAGATTTGCCCCAGGGGTACCACATGATACCCATTCGGTACTGAAAAATTGCTCCCTACGAAAGCGTATAATAATGGGGTCTTTAGAGCAGGTACACTTGATGAAGAGAAAAATAAAAAATTAAACTGGGGAAAAATTAAACCCAATTTCTGATTATTTTGAAGTGGGGAAGGATAGAAGATGAAAGAGCGAAATTCATACTGGGTGTTCATTTGTTTTTGTTGTTAGAATTGGGTGTTCAATTTGGAGAAGTACGATTGATTCTAATGAAAAATAAATTAATGCTTGAAGAACTTGACACCCATCGAAAGGCCTACTATTGCCCAGGGAGAGGTTTCTCTCTCTAAAAATTAGATCTCCCTAGAGTTTTTCCCTCTTCTGTCGTCTCCCTCCTTGTCCAACGCCTCCTCCCCCTTTTCCTTTGTTTGTGCCACCTTCCTCCCTTTCTCCTCTCTTTTCTCTGTTCGTTTTTGGGGGTGGGGCTGTCGCCACCGCGCCTCACCCCTGCCGGTTTCATCCCTTGCCGACCACCCGTTTCAACCCACTGCCAAATTTCTTCCTTTAACCTCTGCCCTCCTCCACCACTATCCTCTATTACCCTTACGCCCTGCTCCCTTTCTAGCCTACCCACTCGATCCGCCCTCTTTTCTGCCAGTACCCATCGCCTTCCACCATCTTTTTCTCCAAGGTTTGGTTTCTTGGAAGATTTTCTGACATCGGGTTGAATCCGAGTGGTTTTTGCCCCCCCCCCCCCCCCCCCTCAATAAGTTCTCTAATCCGTAGGCGGCCGGATCTCGGAATTTGGTTCTCATCCCAGGGAAGCAGCTTTTCATCAACTCGGTCCAACTTGGTGCTTCTGACTCAGCTTGGTGGGGTGACTCAACGAGGTGATAAGGGTGTACCTGCTCCGAGTCCAAGATTTGCTGGTTTTTTTGCTTGTGTTTGTTAGTTATTAGTGTTTGATTACATTTGCTTTGTATTGTTTTAATGGTTTGAGCCGAGTATCCTTTGTGGTCCTCTACTACTAGCTTTGATAGGATTCATCATCCCATCCTGAAGGTGTTGGGTCTGTTTCGACAGGTGTGTCTGTAGAGTTGGTGGCCTTGATAGCCTTATGCCGTGTTCATTTTCAATTGTTAGTAGTTTTGGTTTCATCCCTTTCTTTTTGATGTAATCGTTGTCGGATGGCCTTTGGAATGAAACTTCTTGACGTGATTCAAAAATGAAAAATAAATTACGAAAAAGAAAAGAAAAGAAACAAACAATAGTTTAATAGATGGTTTTGTAAAATATAGAGGGTTGTTGAAGTGCTGAGAAAAGGGAGGTTCGTTAAACTAAAAATGTTGGCTGTTCACCAATCAATTTAACTAGTTGTTGCTGCACATGCTCTTACAGGGCGGCCCTATAGATGTGATCCATAGTTTATGAAGTCCCAACGAATTATGGCGAGTTCTTTTGTTTTTAGTTAAAAGTGTTAAAGTGCTAAAATTCCTAAAAAATACTTGATGTACTCCCTCCGTCCCAAATTGCTAGACCTTCTTTCTATTTTGGAATGTCCCAGAATATAAGTCTCATTTCTAAAAACATCCATCAAAACATGGTTACTTTCCAGTTTTTACCCTTAAAAAGTACTTTCCCTATCTCAATTGGCTTGTCATTATCTTTTATTTTATAACGGTTTTTATGATTTTGAAAACTTTGTATAATCAAACTAATTGATATCTATCAAACAAGATTCATATTGCATACGTTTTGAGTTTCATACAAAAAATTAGCCCCAAAAAATTGGCCACATTAATATCGACTGGACTTAAAGGCAAAACAGAAAAGGCAATACAAAGTTTTCATATCCTTAATAAGTTGGATTTCCCACAAGGATCCAACAAATTGGGACGAAGGAAGTATGTGAGGAGAATGACCCGTCTCAAAATTCGTATTTAGGAATTTTTAGAGATGAATTATTTTGGAAACTCATCCTTAATCACCAAAGTCATACTACCTCTATCAGTGCTAGTTTGTCCACTTTCACTATTCCACATCCCTTGAAAATTGTTAATATTTTTCAATACAAATTTCTAAAAATATGCAATATAGATTTTATTGGATATATCTCAATTAACTCTATTATATGAAATTTTCAAAATTATAAAAACTTATTATAAATTGAAATATATAGATAATTCAAAACGTGACACGGATGCCGAAAATGAATTAATAAATACAGGCTGAAGGAGTACTCTACAAGGTCTTGTCATGTGTGCATTAATGCGCCCCTTTCCCTCTTCGGTTCTCTCTCTCTCTCTCTCTCTCTCTCTCTCTCTCTCTCTCTCTCTCTCTCTCTCTCTCTCCCCTCTTTTATTTTACATCTTTAAACATTTATAACTTTTGTTTTTTGTATTCATTTGGTTATAAAAATGTATTTTTAAATCTTCTCTTGGAGATATACCAAAAGAGATTCATATTGAATATAAAATTATGTAAAACCAAATTTTTTATTTTTCAACAGTTAATTGTCTATGTACAATGTTAATTTATGTTTAACTGTTAATTGAAATTGTACAGTGTTAATTGTTATGTTTTCAACTGTTAATTGTCTATGGGGGTGTTTGGTACTGATTATTTTGGTTGATTCTAAGTTTTGATTGTGATTCTTAGATTCTACGATTTTGAAAACTTCATAATCAGAATCTGTGAAAAGTGTTTAATGAATGAATGAAAAATAGATTATGCATCGAAAAAGTGTTGGTAGTTTAATCAGATTATTAGATTATGGATATGCATTTGTCCATGATGCCCTAGCTATTGTTTATTTATTATCCATATACATTGCCTTATTTTTCTTTGTGGATACTTCATCCCTCCCTAAATAAACGTCCATGTTCCACTACTTGGACCTCTTAAAAAATAGGAGTAGTTATATTTGCTAATTTAAAATTCTTTTTATATGCAATATGAATTTTATTTGTTAGGGCTCACTTAGTATTTATAGTACAAAGATTTTAAATCATAAAAGTATTATAAAGTGGAAAATATAAATAATATTTCAAAAGGTATAAATAGTGCAAATATGGATATTTATTTAGGGACGGAATGGGTATTTAGAAAGAATTTATAATTATTTATTATCCATGCATCTTATGAATATATGTTTTATGGATGTTAAAATATTAAAAAAATCCTATAATCTGTGAAATGAGGGGTAGGTCAATTAAAAAAAATAGTAAATGAATGTTACGCTTGGAAATAAATAAATAGGTGAAGGATAAAATAGTCTTAAAAATTGTAGAATCTATAATCATAATCCGAGTTGCTTTTGAGACTGTGGCTCTTATGCCTGTTTTGTTAATGCATCGTGGAAAAATCAGAATCATAGTGTGCACCAAACATTTTTTTTCAGAATCCACAATCAGAATTCCAAAATCCATAATGAGGTAAAATAATGTGCAAGAAGACCCACTATGTACAAATGTTAATTGTCTAGCACTGTTAATATTTGTTATTCTGTTAAAACTGTTAATTTCTATCTAAATTAACAGTGTTCAATTAACATTTAACAGTACATATATCACAATTAAGAGTGCTAATTTATGTCAAAAATCACCATTAACAGTGTTAAATAAACAATTGGCAGTGTTAAATAAAGAATTAAAAGTGTTAAACTAACCATTAATAGAGTTAATCCATAATTAATAGTGTTGAATTAATAATTAACATTGTTAATTTTACAGTTAACAGTATTAATCCCACCATTTAATGTGTTAATTTTTTCATGTACAATGTTTATTGTATATACTAAGCACTATTAAATTGTTTAAAAAGAAGAGCTACACTCCATAAAAAAAAAAATTCACACATAATTTCATACTATTAAATATTGGTCTTGTTAGATCTCACCGAATAGACTCTAAAAATATGATTTGTATGAAGAACAGATATGTATAGTAAAAGTTTTAGCATTTTAAAGTTTATAACGCAAAAAGAAAAAGAAAAAGGAGCCTACCATTAAGAAAACCTTTTTTTTTTACATTTAATTTCATATTCAATATCGGTCTTGTTAGACAGATCTCATCGAGTAAGTTACACATTTTTAGAAAAAGAAATTGAATATATACAACAAATGTTATGAACATTTTAAGATTTATATTCCAATAAAAAGGAAGGAGATAGATCAACACGGTTCAGGGATGGTGCAGTGCGTGCAATGCACTGCACCTTGTAGTATCATTCGGCTGTCCATTTCGATAATGTACGGCTCGGATTTAATCCGAATAATAAATTGAATCCAACCGTAGGTTGTTTGGATTAAATTCGAGCCATCCATTGTCGAAATGGATGACCGAATGATGCGCACTGCACCGTGTAGTGCATTTTCTGCACTACAGCGATCCCTTTCTCAGATGAACACATTAATGTGAGGGAGAAAGAGAAAGCGCATTAGGTGAAGAGAGAAAGAGACACACATTTGGGAAGATTCTGCATTTAATGATCTAGGGGAGAGGACCAAGTGAGGGTCTGAATTATTTGCAGAAGATGCACCCAAGCATGAAATCAAATACTACTTCAGTACTTTAGGATCCGGAAACGGGTTGCTTCTTTTCTCCCCTGCTTTTCTCCCTGTTTTTTTCCAAAACGACTTTGTTTTACTCATTTTTTGGTACACTTCCAAAGCTTAAGAGCCTGTTTGGAGAGTTAATTTTGGGGTTTAATTTTAGGAGATTTAGGCTCTTTGAGGTAGGGTATAGTTGATTTAGGCACTTCAAATTTAGGTACTTTGAGGTTTAGGGTTTAGGCACTTTGGGTAATTAATTCTCCAAACAAGGCCCTTGGAAGCTTGGAGGTGTACTAAGAAAATGAGCAAAATGACGTCGTTTTGGGAAAAAGCAGGGAAAAAAGCAGCACCCCCGAATACAATCCCACATTTCTCTTATTAGGAAATTGATATTGGCACTCATCTTTTTTCTATTGACACTCTTTCTTCTTTTTTGGTCTCTATTTACAAAATGCAAGAGTAATCTTAATTAATAGAGACAAAAAAAAAGAGTGTCAATATCACTTCCCATAATATATCTTGTTGATAATTGTCATTTCTCACATACTTTTCACCTTTTTATGTAAGAGTTTTTCTTAATCATGTCAGATTGGTCTTTTGGACTAAAAGTTTCTCATTCTCGAAAAGTGTTAAAGTCCTGAACAAAGATTTCAAGACAGATCATTCTCTTCACATAGATCGATTATCGTTCTCCTCACATACATCATTGTTAGCACTTTTGACCTGTTTCCCACTTTTAGCACAATTTGGGGAAACTAAGCCTAAATGTATATATGATGATCTGCCTTGATGAATGGGTCTACACATGCATTACATTTTTCATTGAGGGGGTGACTGGTGATGCTACATAGACCATTGATAGGTAGAATTGTGATTTGGAATGTCATCTTCTAAGATAGTAGTAGTACTTAATATTTGTATATTCCACAATGTACTAACTATTTTTTCAGAACCGATTATTTAACAGTTGCGTAAACTCTCTAATTAACGGTAGTGATAATGTCAAAACTATTTTTTATTGTGCCGAAACTCTAATGCATAAAGAGTTTATACTTTATACATGAGTACAAGCATTTCATGCACTTGACTTTTGGCACAATCAAAAACAGTTTTGACATTAGCACTGTTCATTAATTGTTGACATTTAAACATCTAACAAACGTCTCTACAGAATTGTAATCCAATCTCATGACATTTCCCATTATAAATTAGCACTATAAGTATTGAAAGAACGTCTTATCCCGTTGCCTAAACCCACAATCAAACAGGTGAAGCTACAATCCTCTTCCCTCAATGCAACCAAATACCAACATTAACCACAACTTCGAAACAAAAGAGACTGCAGTCTTCAACCTTTTTCTAAACAACAGCAAAAAACCAGCCCAGAGGCATGGAGAGCACTAAAAGCCCGAATCTACATCGAACTTCTCCCTTGGTTATCTCATGTCTTGACAGCAGGATCCCCACCAGGGAAAAGCAAAAGAGGCCATAACTGAGATAGAAAGGTCAAGAACATGAAACAGGTAATGTCAGTGGTTTTGTTGGTCGTTAGTTCCGGGGCGTCGATATGGCACATATCTGTGGTCCTTCGCTGCATTCTTCCTTCTCCTTTTCTCCAGATAGGATTCGAGCTTGCCAGATGCCTAATAAACCACACAAGATTTCTCATTAGTTTCAAGCTCACTTCCTTTGGCTGAAGTAGCTGTAGTTAAAATGTTCCCATGTTATAACAAAACTATACAGATACCTTGAGCTCCTGGTATTTCTCAACAAGCTTTTGCTCGCGAATTTCAGCTGCAATATATCCAGAAACCATTATGAAGCACAATTAGAGATCATGAAACTAGTTAATACTGCTAAAAATGAAAAACGGAACTTGACGTTATGAAACAAACGGTAAGAGTATCATTTTGATGCAACTGAAGGAAAAAAACACCCATTTGTGTGTGTGTGTGTGTGTGCGTGTATCCATTTTCCCCTGGTTTGGTTTGGTGGGGGTTCACTAAAACTTGCTTTTCTGCAAGGGCTACACATTACTCTTTAAATCTCTTTCTGGCCCTTCTATAAATTACTGATTCTCGAGCGCAAAAAATGTGTAGTCAAATACTTCCACATCTCTGCATACTAATATTTTACCTTGCTTACTATTCACAAGGGAGCATTAAAGGGGCCAACTCCAGTTAGGATACTGCTAATTTTTATTGTAGAGGTCCATGGCTAATTTAATGCAGAACAAAGACTAATTATGGTTTAAAGTCGCAGATGAACATGCACAAATGGTGCCTTGGAGAGAGAGAGAGAGAGAGAGAGAGAGAGAGAGTTACATTTCTTCAAATAAAATGGTCTTTTCCCTTGCTTTGCAGCCTCTCTCTCTCTTTTCTTGTGCTTGGCTAGAATTTCCCTCTCCGTACGCTTTGATGCGGACTTGAGTTGATTGTCCTGAAAAGACACGCAGCAAAGAAGAAAATAACTTTAATAAAGTGAAACACACTTGGTTCTACACAAACTAAATAGTTGTGGGAGTAACTCTTAAGGCAATAAACTCGCCAGGATTTTTCTTTAAGGCAAAAAATAAAAAACCTTCATGATAAAGTTGGCTTCCAAACACGGTACTTACTATCCCAGAAATGCGGTTCTTTAACTCCTCGATGACTGTAGGGTCATTTGATTCCTTCATCGATCTCTTCAATTCCTATCAAAGCCCCAACGGAATTAAAAAATTGTCATGCAAATAAAGTTTAAAATTTCGGCAAACAGACTCCAAAAGTAGACATACCTCCCGTTCAGCAGGAAGCTCATTCTCGTAGAGAAAATTATACCTCTTCTTGAACCTACAAGAACATAATACAAAAGAATGTATTATGTCTGGCAAAATGCTCCCCAAACAAAACTTCAATGCTAAGATCAAAACAATCAAAATACCAGGAGAAAACCAAATACTCCCACCATTCAAGCAGGAACAAGTAACTATTCGAGCTCCCAACCATCCATAATATACAAAAACTACCAATTAAACATGCTAAGCACATAAAATGACATAAGCCCACATCAAAGCTCGTGAATCCTTTTCCAGATTTAGACCATCGTACCAGAAGAGAACAACCTCATAGGTATATGAACTATCCATGAATTCCATCTCCATAACCATAGAAAGATATTATGAAATAAATATTCCAAACCAGGCATCCATAGAAAAGTTCAGCTTATTTATTCCAAACCACACAGTTGTATCAAAAAAAGATGTAAAGCTTATTTATTCATATTTCTTACAATCTTCGCATTATCCTTGTTTTCCTGAACTTGTAATCTATTTAGAACCTCAGGGAAACAGAAGCTTGATCCTCACCTAAGATCATAATGTCGTCTCTTCATTGTTTCTCAAATTTGAGAAACAATGAAGAGACGACATGCCTCAAACAATCACATAGACTCCAAATACAAAGACACCAGGGTACTTGTCATAAACTTGACATCCCTATGAACAATTGGTCCTAATCCCCAAATCAACAGTTCTAAACTAACTTACAACTTCTACCTCCATAACCAAAATGTTGAACATGTAACAAGTAATTCAACTTGTTAGATCTTGTCCCACATTGGTTAATTATAACCTCCAAAGCTAGTATATGAGCCTGGACAGCCTCTCCACTCATTGCCAATTGGTTTTGAGTGGGACATTTTGACATAGTATCAGAGGTAGGCTTTTGGAGTCATTTAGACAAGACTCTATATTGTAGATGGTTGGTTCCCCTTAGTATGTCGTTGATGGTTGATAGTTGTCGCGTGTGTTGAATTGTTGTTTTATCTCTCCACGTGTGGGTCAGGGGTCACACATGCAGGGGAATGTTAGCGCTTGTCCCTTATTGGTTAATTATAACCTCCAAAGCTAGTATATGAGCCTGGGCGGTCTCTCCGCTCATTGCCAATTGGTTTTGAGTTGGATGCTTTGGCACAACTCATTTTGCCAAAAAAGAAATCAATCCACTAAGTTAGAGACATGATAATGACCACAATTAATTTAAAACACTGACCGTATTATGCACTTGTATCTGTTGGCAAATTAATTAGTTTAACTGGAAGAACCCATCCAACAAATGGTGGTGGACCAATAATCCACGAGAATCTACCATTGGGATCAACACTCCAACACCACCCGGGAAAACCCAGCAGCATAAGGAAAAACATGATGGTGAGAAAGATGGAGCAAATGATAGGTTAGTACTTTAGGGAGCTCCAGGATGAATACGATGCCACGTAATGATTGTGTGAGAAGAAGAATGCATGACAACAGGTACATACATAGCAGCCGTTGCTTAAATCCAGGGTATATACCCACCCAGTACATAAATAAGTTTGTAATATGTGATCATTTCTAAGACCAAGTCCAACTTGCAGCCATCTGCTCCTGACTCTAATGCCTCTCTGATATAATATACACAAAGTCAAGAAGGAAAAGCTCCTCACGTCAAGTCCAAAAGGACCAGACATTAGTGGCGGCGATGTTTGGCTCAACAAGTATTTGTTCTGAAAAAACCAACAATGGAATGTAGAATAGGCAGCTTACCTAAGCTAAGATATTCATTCTACACCTACAAAGTTTTAGGTGTTTGGATTGTCAGATAAGAGAACTCCTTATGGACCCTATGCAGCACACCTAGTGAATTAAGTTCAGATAAAAAACCACTCCTCAAAGTTCAACCTCACTCTCATACGTCTAGAGTCTGATAATGAAATAATTGGCTTATATTACAGGTTGTTGCAGGCAATGGACCTACCTACCTTTCTTGTAGACCAGCTGTTGCGTCATCCCAAATTCCCAATGAGCTCAGATACCACACTCTTCTCTAGGTCGTCATAGAGTACTCCAACAGAGGAGAACTTTCCATTATGGAAGACACTCGAAACAATAAATGGTTGAGATATTGTTCCCTGTAACTATGGTGATTGAGGAGGTGCAATGGTGGTATGGGTTACATACGGGAGAGCGAGAGAGAGACAGATTGTTAAATTTTGGTGATGAAAAGTTTTTGTCTCCTTTAACGCCATCCATATTTTTAGTCTAGTCCCAAGTCCAAGGTGCAGATGTAGGTTCCCAACATTGGGTGGGTTTATATATTTTCAAGCCAAAGTACAAGGTGTGAGGTGAATTTTCTCCAAGGATTCTATGGAACCTCCTCTTATGTTGAGATCCATGAAGTGAACTTAAGGTTTATGATTTCTCCAGATGTTTTGACACAATATTATGTTCTTACCTAAATCAAGTTCAAAGTTAAAATCCACCAAATAAATTTAAGGATTCTATACCCTAACACATGTTTTGACTAAGATTCGTGTTCTTGCCATTTTTATACAAGTCTACTAAATAACAAACACTGACAGGGGGCAACCCATATACAAAGAGGAGCAACGGTATTCAATAATAACAAAATATCACCCATACACCAATCAGCTCTCCCTTAAATGTCAGTACCGTCCAAAATACTATACAATAACTAGAAAAAATTATCAAAAGCCCCCAAAAGAAACTATGCGATAAAGAAAGCAGTCTATTCTCCAATGAGAAATAGTTTTTTTGTCTCCATACTGAACATGAGGAAAACCACCAACTAAAGACATCTCGCATATTGCAATGGAAATGAACCGTACTAATTCCAAAGTTGAATCCCTAAAATTCAAAAGAGTATGCCTTTTATGCTTGTTTGGATCAAAGATCTACTCAAATCTTGACTTTGGACCATTTCGCCTTATACATGAACTAAAGAGAGGAAGCAAAATTGAACAGGGCAAAGCCACTCATGCATGAGAAAAGCTTTGCAAAAGTAGCTAAGCGAGCCTAAATTCAGGTTTGACCCTATCAAGCTTGCACAATTGAACAGGGCAAAGCCATTCAAGCATGAGAAAAGCTTTGCAAAAGTAGATAAGCGAGCCTAAACTCAAGTTTGACCCTATCAAGCTTGTTGAATAGGAGTCGAGCTTCAACACCTATCTAATTTGACAACACAGTCCAAACAACCCCAAGCTTTAGCTCAGCTCGGTTCAATGGCAACCCCTAAATAACAACTACCATGTTCATCCAACAGAGAGGACAAGAAACTCAAATTTCTTTAACATGAGGTGCTAGAACAGGTTCGTGCAGAAATGGAAAACAGTACCATCTGTGGGATGATTCATTCATCAGAACAAAGTCATTTGAAGAACTTCTACATAGCTACGAAATGAAGAATATCTAGGAAAAATGTCGATTTAGGATATCCAATTGGCACAGGCAGAGACTTTGATGGTGTTACAAAATACTAGGATTGCAGCCCACCTTCACCTAGAAATTAGAATAGTTGGGCGTGTGCAAGGAGGGTTACCGCAGCTATGCAGCCAATCACTGAATCAAAAGTCTAAACTAAAAAATTATCAAGAGGGGATTTACTAAAACTAGGCCACACACACACACACACACACAGAGAGAGAGGGGGGGGGGG
>JAXBDA010006384.1:0-20968 GCA_036023075.1 Gaultheria prostrata
CATGTTTCGGCTGTGGAAGAAACATCATTGATGCATTTTGGTGTGTATCTATCCCCTCTTCCTAGATGATATAGAAACACTTATTTGAACCTTATTTTACCGTCGTCAATCTATTAGTTAGTCTATCATTGATGCATTTTGGTGTGTTTCTTCCGTGGGATAGGCCTCTTGTAGGCTGTATATTTGGTTAGCATTTTTCTATTTCAAGCTGATTTTCCCAAAAAATAAAAAAATTCATGTTATTATTAATTTTTTAAGAAAAAAAATATAGTCATTTTATTATTATTTTAGAAAAATTAAATAAAGATTAAAAATAAAAAAATAATTAATTATAAATTTCAAGAATTCTGAAACTTGTTTTGGAAACATTTTTCAGAATAGTGAAACGAACATGAATTTTGAGAAGAGTTCAAAGCTATGTTTTAGAGATATTTTCAGAATTATGGTCCAAAATCTGCAAACGAACAGAGCCATACTCTCTTATGAAAACAGTCAATATGTTAATCAACTCAATTCCCTTAGCCAAAAGACTTATTACAATAACAAAATTTCTAAACCTATCTACCATTCCTAAAAGGGTCTTGCTAACCTCCTCCCAATACGTGGAAGATAAGATGCATATAATGACAACCTAGTTCGGATATCAATGCACGTTTCACGGATGTCAATACATTTTCTCGGAGATATATGCACTTTCTATTCACATTCTTAGCGGTAGTTTTCGGTGGTTGTCCTTATGGTTATTCTTTCCATAGTTCTATTCCTACTCATGTCCCTAGAAATTTGGCATTTATAGGCCCAGTTGTTTTGTTCCATGGAGTTAAATCCTCCACCTTAGTCATGTAGCCACACTGGATGCTACTATCTTTATTATGTTTTTCTATGTATATGTTGGACTTATTTGTTTCCACAAAGCTAATAATCTTAGTTTCTTGAAAGTACTGAAGAGTAGTTAGAGCTTAGTCACCGAAATCTTGCATGGAGTCTAGATTTTTTTGGCTTATTGTTTTTGTTGGCTTAACTTGAATGTACCTCTTAAGTTACTAGAATATGAGTCTTAAGGTAAGAACCGAAGACATGTAATTAAATCTCGAAGTAGACTTTGGTTTTATTTTTCGTGTTGTACTAATGTGATTTCCACTCAATACACCCAATTTCCATTTTCTGGTACCTTTGTAGTTGTGCTCCATGGAAGAGTTATAATTCATCGGAAATTTGTATTAGCAGGAAAGTTTATGTTACTTCCATTTTCAAGAGACTAAATGTGAGAAAGGGTTTGGAAGGTTGTAGCATCAGTTTAAGTGATTTACTTGGATGGATTAAGATATATTGTCTTTATATTACATGGACTTGTATTAGCAGAATTTGATTGCTGAAACTGTGTGCGTAAGTGCAAAAGAGAGGTTTTTTGAAGATTTTATCAGTGTAAAAGTGCAGAAAAGATGTTTTCGAATGGTAAAGCTCAGTGTAAAGTGCAGAGAACAGATTTTCAGATGCTAAAATTGTGTTCAAGTGCAAGTCGTGGAAATTTTTTGACAACATTTCCCCTATTTTCTTGCGTAGCCCGACGTCTTAGTGTCTCATCAGAAAGTCAACAACAGCAGGAATCACAATTCACAGTACATATCCTAACATGTTCCAACTCCAAACTTCATTTAACCAATAAAATCTTACAAGCAAGAACAAATTACGGCTTCCAATCTTGAACAAGAAAATACATGACTCCAGGTTTTCTACATGTCTAGCTCTATGTACAAACAAAAATAAAGAGACGAAGCCTAAGTGTCTAGCGTTGCTTTTTGGTTTTCTTGGCCAGAGGATGCGTATCTTGCCATCCTCCTCCACCTCTGCATCCTCCACCTTAAACAGGTTCTTGTTGTCCTCATCCTCGTCCGCTGAAACTCTCCCACCTTGAACTTGCATTGAGTCACGCTGCGCAACAAACAGAAAAAAGAAACGTATCTAAAGGCAGTAAAAGAGACCAAGACAGCCTAATTCTTAGCGCAACGACAAAAGAACCAAAGTTCAGTACCTTTCAAACATTTCCGCCGTCTCTGCTGAATTGTTCACCCGGAGGACTTTGTTTGTCTTTCTGCATTGCTGTGAGGGGTATGTCGATGCAGCTTGGAAGATCATCTCGATAATTTTCCTTGATGGGTCTGAAGCATCTAACTCTGTTTGAGTACAAGAAGCAACTGTAATTTGGCAAAAACCATTATTTCGATGCTACTTCAATGCTCATTTGCGGAATTATATAGAGATTTAAAATAAATGACCAACTTCTCTAGAAAATGATTGCAGCTGTCACTCTTTGTCAATGGTAAGTTAATCTACCAACAAGAAATGGAAACCAACAAAACAACAATGAAAGATACATTTATCCAACAAAGGATCACAAAAGGAGGAGGAGGGGGTGGGGGTGGGGGGGAATAAAAAACAAGCAAGTACCTGCTTGGAAGAACGTGGTTCATGTTCAACAAGCATCACAGCCAATTCCCGTCTGCCACTCTTATCTGCATGAGCAACAATTGCCGCATAAGATATGCCTTTGCATATTCTCAACTGAAACACCATGGGAAAAAATCATGTCGTAACTTAAAAACGAGACAAAATGGAACTAGCAGAAAACAAAGCACTTCCATACCAATTTAAAAACTACAAAAGATGATACAAACCATATCAAGTAAAATTTCAAGTAGAGAGGCATCAGGAATTGCTAAAGAAGCTGTTATCTTCGCACATGCCCAGTGCATTAGCACCACTTCCTATCCAAACCCAACAAAAGAAAAATGAGTACAGGAATGACGTCACTGCATCCCGTGCAAATAAAGGCAGCACAACAGCTAGGACAGAACTCCGAACTAATTCGGAATGAGAATGAGACAACAGCAACAACAAATTATCTTTTCACAAACGAACTTACTTGATTCATACCAAGGTACTTTGATATCTGAAGAGCAAGAACAAGTTGATGGGCATTTATCAAACGATCAACCAGAACTGATGGTGTAAGAAGCTGAAAGAGCAAGCATGTTGCGATATTAGCTATTACGTAGTTCAGGTACAAAAACTACAAAAAATAAAACAAGAGCGATGAATTTAGAGGACTCTGCAAACCTTGTATTGCTGGATAGTAAGTAGGATGCCAATATCATGGTTGCGCACAACATTTAAGACCCGCAAAGCTTAGACTTCTCTTGAAAGCGATCACGTTGAAAGTGGCTGCCAAAGCCAACTGGATATCATTATAGAGCAGAGGTCATAATCTACAGGTACGAGGAAATTGTCATACATAAATTAGAAAGTTACTCAAAACAACAATCAGCTCTTGTTCCATAATGGCAATCACCAAAAAAAAAAAAAAAACAAACTATTAGTTAAGTAAAATAAGTCAATCATCTTATATCTAGTCCCTTTAATCTATTGTAATTGTTGCAGTGGATTAATAAAATCTTTTTTCATTGTGAAAAAAATAAAATAAGTCAATCGTGTCAACCTGAACACGACATGATTAATAGCAAGGCGAGTTAGGATTCATATTTTTCAACACGATTAGTTAAGTATGTCATTTTGACACGAATCCGAATTGACACGACCACGGCGCAACACAACACGATACGAACACGGTCCAACACGACATGATGCCCACCCCTAGTCTCATTACAATACTAGGTACGCGGCTTTGTGCAAAACACGAGGTTTATGTCCGTTATTCATAGGTGACAAAATTTTCACATGTTCATGTTGTATGTTGGAAAACAATAATTGAAATAACATAATCAATTCACTCTTTGTAGCCCAGAAAGAAGAACATTCAAGTATCATTATCAACCCTTTGGGAGGATAGAACCTCCAGATATCACTTCCATATCAATGGTCAATGGGAAGGAGATTGAACTAAACAAAAATCTAATACTCAATTGATCTTACAATAGAAGGCGGGTGACAAAGTTAAGCAAATTAGTCTATTGTAACAAGAATTGATCTTCATTTAATTTTCGAATTAGTGTTTTGTTAGCAGCAATGTCGTTTAGAGTTTCTCAAATTGAAACCCTAACTTCCCAATTGGTTTTTTTTTTTTTTTGGAAGCAACTCATATCTCCAATCCCAAAGATTCAAACACGAGAGAGAGAGAGAGAGAGAGAGAGACCTTCGTAGTGGGGAAAATGGCATCAGAATGCCCAGAAGCCGGTGGTTGTGGCCATTAACGGAGGTGGAGGAACGCTGGGGTTGGTGGTGGTGGGATTTGTCGTTGGTGGTGATCAAGGAGGTGGGGGAACGCTGGGGCTGGGGTTGGCCATCGACGGAGGTGGGGGAACGCCGCTGGTGGTCGTTGTCGCCTGACCTCTCTCTTCTCTGTATTGATGTCGAAGAAGAAGAACGAGATATAGGAGGTTTTTTTTTTTTTTTTTTCAATTTGACAAGTGGTGGGGCAGGTTACCAACCGGTAGCCATTTTTTTTAGATTTTTATTTCAAAATTTTCTCATATGGATACGAGACTTTCTAGTACTCATTATTGCATTTTAGTATTCTAATATTTATTGTTGTGATTATTGATATGAGTGTTTAGTAAACTGAATATGAGATTTTGTAGACTCTTATGAAATTGTCTGATTACCCATATGAGTTGCATACCATGTGCCAAAAGGGGGCGCACATAGTAGCAACACTCCGTTCCTAGTGAATCTTGAAAGCAAATTGAACTTGCCAACGCCTGAATCTTCGATCAGAACAACCTTGAAGAGGTAGTCATAGTCATCTTCAGCTTTGTACCCTGGCATAAGTATCTACCAGTACTACTACTACTACTACTACTACTCTCTCTCTCTCTCTCTCGTTACAGATGAAACTAGGGTTAGGGTTGATTGGAACTGAATGGTTCAGTTTCATTTGAAAAATTAAGATTTTTTTTTTTTACTAATTTTAATGATGGGGTTTTGATTAAACACTCGTTTTTTTTCTTTCATTTTTTGTTTGTTTTGGACAAACTACCTTCATGGAGTAAATGATTTCCCCACAGCCCTTCAATTCTCGTTAAAAAAAAAACAACCTTCATGGAGTAAATGAGTAAGAAAGCTGCTCTTGCATAATAACGCAGGTTTTTGGTTCCTCTCCACGGCTGAGTACTCAAAAAGTTCCACTTGCAGGAAACAAATGCTACCTCATTCAGGGTAGAGGAAGAAAATGAGAGTAATACGAAGGAATCCATTTCTAAATTCTTCTGGAAAACTAACTAGAACCTCCTCATATTATAGTTTCAAATCTAGCATGTGAGTGTCGGTATAAGAGCAAGCAAACAGTTATGCCTCCAACCCAGAAAGAAGGGTAATTAAGAATTTCTTCTCTATTTAGACACAGACCAACAGTTCAACAGTAACCTTAAAACACTTAGAATAGTCTATGTTTGTGTGAATGAACTTTGGCTTGTTAGAATAGTCATGTCCGTGTCCTTGTCCCTCATCGTGTATATGTCCATTTCTGTGTCCGTGTTCGTGTCTGTACAATTTTGCCAGGGGTTAAGCGCAACTCAATTGCAATCTTTTTACTTCACAACCACCATACAAAGTGAGACAACAACAATTAGAAAGAGGGGTTTCATTCCTTGATCAAGCACTGAAATGCCAAACTCAAAGATTACAATGATATTTCATAAACTTGCCTACACCACTAGCAAACCAAACTCTCATCTCTAAATTACATACAAAGGGAAAAAGATGTAACTAAATTCGAAAATAGGTAGGTTAAAATCTAGGCTTTCTTTAGAGACTTGGTTGCCTTGGACAGGGTTGATGTTGAGCAGGACTCCACCATGTGCAATTGTCACTCCAGCCAACATCTTCCACACTTCCACGTTTCCTCTGCAAAGAGGCAAATTTGGGAAAAATAAAAAACAAAAAGACAAGAGACGGTATGGAAATGAGGAGGGTAAAAAAGGATAGAAAAGTAAGCAAATCAAGCATTCCCCAACAATATATTTTGGCTGCCATGTCTTGAGTTATGCAGGATGGTGACAGAGAATCTACATATCAAAAAAACATAGCAACAAATTTTGTACACCAAGGGTTTACTTTCCAAGTCCACTGCAAATGCCACTAAGCATTACTTTGAAACGATAGATACCAAAGCATGGGTAATCAAATTGGAATATTCTTCTAAGCCACAAGAATATGGTCTACACAAGCTTCCTAGACAACTGAATTGCATACCATTTCCAAATCATCTATGAAAAATGCCATTTCAAAGTTGGGATAAAGAAATTTCAAAAAAGAAAAAGGAGGTTACGTTGAAGCTTATGGTAAAAGGACACAGCACAAGAAAGTTGAGATATCAGTCTGAAAAAGAAACATGAGATTCTCTTGTTAGGTTAATAAAAATAAAATGTGCTTCGCATTTAATCCACGGTGAACATGGAGTCAATTAACCAATTGGGCTATGATACTAAGTTCCAGTCATCTTATGTACATGATGAGTTAGACCTTTCTCCAGGAAAAAAATTGAAAGATTGTTGCTGTAAACATAGTAAACACATGTTGAGAACTTGTGATAGTGCTGCCCCTGCATCAAGAACCAATCATCTGGATTCCAATTTTTGCACAGAAAATGGCAGTTTAATTTCCTTTCCTTTTCTTTTTATAGGTCCTAACAGCACCAGTTCAAAATCAAAGGAGAACAACAGAGCGACTATTTCTAATGGACTTCATCATATAAACCTAGATTTTCGAAACCCTAGGTTTTCAAAACCCTTCATTATACAAACAACAGTTCAAAATCTGGACATTCATCATACAAATTGAAGGAGAAATCTAACAATCGAACCAGAGAGAGAGAGAGAGAGAGAGAGAGAGAGAGAGAGAGAGAGAGAGAGAGAAACCAGTCTGAATCGAATCCCAAAAAATTCGAAATAAACCTCCGAGTCTTCGAAATCGAACCAGAAAGGGATAGGGATAGGGAGAGAGATACGTTGGGGGTCAAAATTGAGACCCAAAATCCTTGATATCGATTTGGTTTGCTGCTTCTTCTTTGTTTCTTCGTCGTCTCTTTCTTTTTCTCTTTCCGAAAGCGTTAGAATGAAGAGGGGTTATGACCCGCGTGGGTTATTACGCCCCAAATCCTGACCCGCGTGGGTGTTTTTACCCGGTTCAGACCCGCGAGATTCAATTAATGTTCCTCTCTATCCCCAGCCGTTGGATGAGATCCAACGGCCTAAAAGCAAAGTTCGGATTTTAAAAAAATCATGGAGTCCAGATAGGATCCTCTCTCTCTCTCTCTCTCTATATATATATATATATATATAGTCAGGACTCCTTGACTTTTAAAAAAATTCGGAGTTTGTATTTGCCGGCCAAATGGTCCGGATCCGAACCGTTGGATGTGTTTAAAAGGTGTTTTCAAGGGCCTACGTGAGGATTCGGGCAAAAAAAAAAAAGACCGGAAAGGGCTTCATCTGAGCAGTTTTTCATGAAATATATATCCTACGGTTTGTATGAAAACTACTCGGATGAAGACTTAAAAACCCTTGGTTTCTACTCAAAAATTCAAAAAACGTGATGAAGACTCACAACTCAGTCAAGTACTAGTCTACCCAATCCCATCTCAGTGACATTTCATCCCAAAAACCCAACCTCAAGCTTTTTCTCTCTAAAAATCAACCAAAAAGCCCTGTTTCAAGCTTGATAAGGTAGAAATACCTAAATATTTGCGTTTCTTTTTGTGGACGGCGCCACGCGGCTCGATTTAGTTTTGGAAAAAATATTTGATTTGAAAATGAAAACAAAAAATGTGAGTCGCCACCCTGGATTTATTTTTAGAAAATGATTTTTGGTACCTGAGAAACCGATTAAAATAATCGATGACACTTGTGCCGTTTGGAAAAGATTTTGGTCCGCGTAAAGATTCTTGGATTCGGGAGCCAGGTTACGAATAGGGAAGGTTTTGGTTTAAAAGCACCCAACTCGCCCGAGATTTCCGGTCTCTACTAAATATTTGTGGGATGTTTTAGAAAATATTTTATTGGAAATCTTTGACAAATAAACGGTTTAAATAACAAAAACAGCAATAACAAGCGATTATTAAACCATAACGGAAATAAAATAAAATGCAAGGACTAAATGTTAATAAATAAAACTAAAGGGGGAAAGTGTAATTAAAGATAAATAGTCGGCCAGAGAGCAGAAAAACAGAGTAAGACTTCCAGAAAAAACAGAGTGTCATTTTGTTCCCCACAAGTTGGCCGTGTGGCTATGCTAATTGGCTGCCCGGCCAACCTCTGCTGGTTTTTCAATTTTTTTTCTCCCATCTGGTCGAACTGAAAACGGGTTTTAGATACGATTTTTCTTTGATGAAATCACTCCTTAGAGCGGTTTGTATCTAGCAAACAGTAATTAAAAGAAAATATACCCCCAGATGGAATTGAATCATGCGATTACGGTAAAACACGGCCGATACGAAACCGTGGGGGTGGTTTTTGTTGATAATTGTGTTGTCCGAGCCCAACAATGACTTATAAAGTCACATTGGCCCAGAGAAATCTCTCAAACGGTGGAGGTTTAGAACCCGACTCAAAACACGTTTATACCTTGGATGAACCGTAAACGAAACTTCGGGTTTTGAGGATGAAAGCTTTCTGATGGAAAGGTTTTTTTTTTTTTTTTATGGCTATTGAGTGTGAGGGAAGGAGAATTGGGAGAGGGAGTACTGGATTGTGGTGGTGGTGGTGAACGGCAATAATGGTGATTGACGGAGGAGTTCGAAAAGTGATGTTTTGTGGTGTTATCGACTCGTCGGTGATCAAGAGAGCATGCTGGTGAAGGAGGAGGGAGGGAGTATTTATAGATGGCCGGAGGTCATCCACCAAATCACGCAATCGATCCTGGTGATGATGATATATTCGCCTGTAACAAATCTTCTGAACCCAGATTTTCAGATTGGACGTCAAAACTTAGTCGCCCGGCCAACTGCCTTAGTCGCCCGGCCAACCACCTTGGCCGCCCGGCCATGTCGAGGTTCTCCAGAAAATGTTGGCCGCCCGGTCAAATAGGTGAGCCGCACGGCTATGTTTATCTTATTTATTTATTTATTTTATTATTTTGAGCTCCGTTTGATCGTTCCAAGGTATTGTAACGTGTTCTCTTCATCATATGGGATGCATGCGGATTAAATTTGTGGTGTCTATAGTTGCCCCTCTTTGACGAGACTTAGTCATCATTCTGTGATGTAAGTTACATCAAAGACTGAGACATCCCAATTTTGATCACCCTTTGCGAAAATCAAATAAATTGACAAATAATTAAATGTGGTCATGCTGAGAGCTTCCTACGTACCACGTTTGCAGGGACTAAACCGACGTAGTTCTTCGGGGCTAAAAATATCGTGATGGATTTTGAAAATTAAAATTGCTGCTAAGGGCGTTGTGAAAATCAGCTTCCTCTTTTATGAACGAGGGAAAAACAAATGATTTTTGGAAAAATCAAATAAATACCTTGACTGATTTTGAAAACCGAAATTACCATTGAGGGCGATGTGAAAATCAGCTTCCTCTTTTATCAACGAGGAAAAAACAAATGATTTTTGGAAAAAACAAATGAATACCTTGACGGATTTTGAAAACCGAAATTGTCGCTGAGGGCGATGTGAAAATTGACACATGTAAAATAATTCAATTAATGCCATGATGTAAAAACTCAATTTTGTTAATGCCATGATAGCATAATTTATCACATGAAAATTAGGTTTTTAGTGCCATAATAGGACTTATATAACAAAATGATTTTAATGTCATGAAAAATTTAAAATTGTTTTTAATGCCATAATAGGTCTTATATAATGTTGACACTGGATTTCGCCCCACCCCTATCTCTTCAAATCAAGCTGATGACGTTGACGTACCCAAAGGAGAGACACCCAGCAATCAGAAATCAGAAACAACTTTACCGTGCAGAACACGCGATTCCCGGTAAAGGTAGACTAGCACGGTAAACCTACCGATGCCACAAAATTCAATCTTCAATATCAATTTATATCTAACATCTGCATGTGCATAGCTTGGATGACAAACATGCCATTTCAGGAGGCTGTAGCCTTCCCTCTCATACATCTGACAGAAATCAGCTCCTAGAAGCTTGTTTCTGAGCCTACCGGCCAACTATATCACCAGAACATCCAATCGAGCATCAGACCGTTGGATGTACCCGTCTCAGCATTACAAAGTGACTGGTTCAAGTCGCGTCAGGATCAGACGACGATTGACAGTTGAACCATCACTCCTCCTGAGCCCTTACCCGGTAAAAACCGACGAACAGGGCTAGAAGATCCAAGTTTTATCTGTATAACTCCAAACTTCATATTTAAGCTTGACGTGATGAAAGTAAGTCTCACGTCAAGTATCGGGCGATTCCGAGCCCGTTTGATATTTTCCGGGACACCGCGCTTCCCGAGACGGTAGATTCCATGACCATGGACGTTGGGACCCAATTCTCTAGATCTAAACTATTGATAAGTCATTTCTAATCATTCTGAAGTTCCCTGTAAATTTCAGGTCAATCGGACTTCGTTTGGTCATCCGATCGCTTACAACACTTCAATCCAACCGAAAGCCAGGCAATTGCATTTCTCTATCTTTGGAGCATAATTTGGAAAAACGGACGTCGTCACGACACTCAGAACACCTCAAAACCCTAGGGATACCTCCTTGGACGTCGTTGGATCAAAGGACTACACACTAACACGGACGAGCCAGGGCTACACCGTGCGAAGCGGTGCAAACCCCCCAGGCGCCCAAGGAATGGGCTTCTATCCCTAGGCAGCCCGTGGCTGCTTGCCACGTGTCCCAGGCGCCCAGGGCGCCTGCCCCCCATATAAATATGTGAAGCCATTTTCACTTCAAGGCACACCTTCCAACCCCTGAGTCTCTGTCGAATTTCTCAGGTCGATATCGATCAGTTTGAGAATTCTTCAGCCATCTGTATTGGTGAGCAGGGTTGGGAGTCTAGCTTAGGCAGTAGCTCTGCCAGGTTTCTCAGAAAGGAACCTCGGTAGTTAGAGTTGCGCCGAAGCTCTGCCGAATTCTCTAGGTGGAATCTTGGGATATAGATATTGCGCGGAAGCTCTGCCGGTTTTTCTCCGAGAAGAACCACCTGTAGTCAGGGCTTAGCGGAAGCACTGTTTGAGTCCCAACTCCAGATCCTCTAGTCCTGTCATTACGCTGCCCGATTTTCGGCTCAGAATCAGCCAGTTTTTGCCGGAGGCTATAGCCGATTTTCCGGGCGATTCAATAAAGTCTGATTCTCTACCCAGGGTTCGAACCAGGAGGCTGTAAGTGAATCTAAATTATCATTCATTTATTTACTTGCTTTCATCATGTAGTTATCATATC
Organism: Gaultheria prostrata; assembly: GCA_036023075.1. Taxonomy (NCBI): domain Eukaryota; kingdom Viridiplantae; phylum Streptophyta; class Magnoliopsida; order Ericales; family Ericaceae; genus Gaultheria; species Gaultheria prostrata. Next base: position 11,373 of record JAXBDA010006384.1, read on the forward strand.
TAGAATTGTATTGGCCCGGCAGCTGCCCGGGCCTGCCCTGCGTCCAAACCGAACGAGTTTATATTGCATATTCATATTCAGTCCGTCTATTATTCATTGAAATAAATCTAAGAATAAACGTACACTGTCGCTGTGCACCGCGTCAGTCTCGTTAGGATTTTGCAGCGAGGAATACCAAAAGACTGTCACAATGGCGTACACGCCAAAAGGGTTTGGTACTTCAAACGGGTCCATTGCGAGGCTCTACCATCACCTCTGGGTCTTTTCTGTATCTTCTGAGATCGCTATAACCTTGACCTGACTAGCCATCCAGGCAGTGGTACAAAACAACTAAAAAACAAAGCAGTCGGGATCAAATCCCGGGAATGATTTATCTCAACTATCCATGGTCCCTTTGGTAGACCTGCCTTAGGGAACTCAGTTGTGCTGTCCGCGTGCTCCGAGAAGCCGGACTGGAGAGGGTAAAACCCGCAGTCCCTTTGAGATGCCCCAACTCGGCTGTTTTCCATAGGGGTGCCCTGGGAAGTGGCCGAGTCGTTAAGGCCATGAGCAAGGCCGGATACGTGATAAGTAGTAAGCTATAGCACCACGATAGGGTGCAGGGATAGGACCGAGCTACTAATAGCTCGGTCTCGGGGTCTACAGACCAGCAGCAGTACGACCGACCTACGTGGCAGCATGGGTGCACCGCTATTACGCTAACAGAATGGCAAAACGTTCTAGAATAGTCTTGAATAGTCTCTTACGTGATAAAAGGCATATCCCATGATTTTAGGGAATGCCGTAAGCATTCCATATCGGTTAAGGAATGTAGAATCCTATTGGAAGTAGGACAACACGGACATGTGAGAATAAATCCTATAAGGAAGGGAATCCTATTGCCCCCAGAAGACCAATATGGTAATACGGTTGCACCTAATAGGACGAATCCTATTAGGAAGGGTTTCCTAAAATGTTAAGGAAACTAGGGCAACAGGGATCCTTGGTCAACAAGTCAACCTACATCTATAAATACAAACGTGATACCCACAGAAAAAGGTACGCTGTAACTCACTGTTATACGCATTGTTCTTGGCTTGATAAATATCACCATACTAACTTCTGCATCGGAAGGCTGAAGTTAGGCCAACTAGGGCAAAGGTGCTCTAACTAGTTCTTTGTTTTGCAGTGTTAGAGGAACAACAAGGATATCGGATTTCTATTCTCTACACGGACCATTTACCATTTTCACTATTCATATCATTTACACTGTATTTTGTGTGCATTTTCAGATAATGTCCAGCATGCCAAGGAGTCGTAGGGTTCGTCTTGACTTTGTTCCGGATCTGCAACCAGCTTCTCCCCAAAATTACTAAAATACCCCTGTATCAATACTAGGGTCAGCTCCACCCCCAAATTACCAAAATACCCCTATGTTGCCCCCAGGGTCAGCTCCATGTCCAATTTACCAAAATACTCTTCCGCTATATCCAGAGTCAGTCCAGCCCACGAATTTGACCTGGGAACATCCCGGGGCCCACCGACAGTTATCCAGACCTCCGCGACCAATTCTTACTAATTTTTACCAAAATACTCCTTGATCCTCGAGAACCTATTTTCGATATACAAACCCTACCGGGAGCGACCCGGAACCCGCCCGGAACCATTTTTCAGCCACGGGCGGCAAAATTCAACTTTTTACTATAAAGTCAACTGTGCTCACTTTTACCGTCTAAAACCGTACCTGATACTTCCCGGGGCCCGCCGTCGGCCAAGAATGGGGTTCGGACGAGATTTTTACAACTTTTCATTACGAAAAACTATTGTATTTTCTATAATCATTTCCACTATTCAAAACCGTACCGGATACTTCCCGGGGCCCGCCGTTGGGCAAGAATGGGGTCCGGACGAGATTTTTATAACTTTTCATATGGACGTGTAAACTGCGTTCCGAACCTATTTTCGGCCATGTAGCCATCTAAATAACATCCCGGGACCCTCGTTGACTGTCAGCACCCCCGGAAACCCATTTTTCAATATTTCCCCTAGCAAGTCGTGTAGTCAAACTTGACCCGTCTCGAGTCTCGAAATCTTCCAGAGACGTCCCAAAGTCTCCGCATTATGTATCCCCATGCTTTTGTAACCGCTGGATGCTGATATTGTCCTCCGTGCATGGTAGAAACGCCTCCATACTCTGCTGGTACGAATCCCTAACGATTTATTAACTTCTCTAGCACTTCAGCTTTAAGTCGAAACTACGTGAGGCCTGATTTCTCCTGAGGCCGGAGAATATGTAGGCAGCCGGATAACGGCTCGGTCCGGAATAAAACCTTTTTATCTGTTTGAACTACGTGATGACCTGATTCTCATAAGACCGGAGATACGTAGGCAACCTTGAGACGGGGCTCGGTCCAAATCATATTTTTGTACTCATTTGCCCTTTTCTGTTGTAAAAGTCTCATGCATTGTAATAAAATTCATTTTCAGACAGACCATCTCTTTTATTGTATGTATGTATGTTGTCACAAATTTCCATTCGCTCATGCTGAAAAAGTCTGTTCCGAACCTTTTCTTTTCTAAAATCGCAGACCAAACAAAAACCGAGTCATTTCTATCAAACAAAATCGGTCTTTCAAACCCGAGGCATTTCTATCAAACAAAATCGGGCCCCCGTACCCGAGATATTTCTACAAAACAATATTTTCAATAGTGACTTGACACATCGATATTTTCATAAATAACAAACATGGCTTAGTCACAGCTGTAAAACCCGTGCTTTTACAAAACCACGTCACTTTGAATATCACTTGGATCGATCGACCATCACATCTCCCACAACACATCATTTTCCATACGTTGTGGCGGGGGCGGTCGAAATCCCGGGTGCGACAGCTGGCGACTCTGCTGGGGACTAAGATGATTCCAGCTCTAGAACTTTCTCAAAACATGAGTGAATGAAAAATTGTGACTATTCTAAGCTTTTCATACATATACCTGGATTCTGTCTGTCTTTTATTTTGCAGGGCATTTGTGCCCCAATGGGCCATATAACCCCAATTGGTTTTTGCACGCTTTTGCCTAGATAAATACCCCAATGGGTTTGCATATGATTTCGCATGACATCCTTCTGTTCACACACTGAGCACGCATGCACTACATACCCTCTCTTCTCAATCTCCATTCTTTTTTACAACTTTAAACCTATGTTAGTCCTAGTCAGAGAAGCGGTAAGTAGGTGTGCGCTAACAAGCCATTTGGCTTGTTCGCACGTCAGCTGAGTCTTTTCAACTCGACCCACGTACCAAAGATGGCACTCGAGCGACAGCCTTTACGGCCGGTCGTGGAGAGCCAGAGGTATATCGGGTTAGGAGCCTATTGAAACCGCCGACGAATGAAAAACTCTGGCCGGTATAGGATTTGCATCAGCCAAACCCCTCATGATTCATGTAGTAGCCATATCAGCCATATCTACTTACTTTATGTATTTAGGAACACAAACAGGAAGGATGTCGACATTTACTGCTCATGCATTTAGATAGGCATTCCGGCAAGAGTCTCAGCTACTCAAGCTGCTTGCGCCCATGTGTGCACCCTACCTAGAGTCGAGACTTTGTCAGGGTTGTCTCATAGGAAACACGTCCTTGAGTCTCATACATTTCATTCCGGGAGTAGCACGCATGCTATTCCCCGTCCTCAGATCACATTGTATGTCTCTCCCCACAATTGATCATGGTTGTGGAGACCCCCATCATCTGAGGACCTATATCATACACTGTTGCATTTCTGCTTAGGCTGTGTCATCTTTACTTTAGGGGCATTCCCCTGTCCAGGCTCTGCCTCATTGTTATGTCGGACCCTCAATCCAGGTCCATGCCATTGTCTTTAGTCTAGGGGCATTCCCTGTTCGGGCTCTGCCCTGTTGTTGTGTCGGACCCTCAGTTTGGGTCCATGCCATCGTCTTTAGTCTAGGGGCATTCCCCTGTCCAGGCTCTGCCCCATGATGAGCCGATGGTGACCGATTGGATGGAGCAACCTCACCCGAGTATGGATGATTTCTTTCATAGCCTTTCCCAGCCAGCTCGGTATCAAAATTGGGGAAGTAGCTGTAACACTATCACCGAGGTACATGAATCCCCACAAGAAGGAACGGCTCTGCCAAAAGATTGAAATTTCAATATTAAGGGAGACGTATGCACCATTCTCTCCATACTTCCAATTTACGGGATGGGGTCTCAGCTACCAACGCTGCCCATCCCAGCAGCATCATCAATGACGAAAAGGCAACTGGATTTCGGTATAGCTACATCAGTTCCGAGCTTTGAGCGGGTGCCATTAACTCGTTTGCCTATTTTATCTCAGGCAACCTTGCCAGTAATCCAACAGCTGTCGGTCACCAACACGCACCAGCTGTCGGTCACCCTGTCGATGACATAGGAAGCATGACCAGGTCAGGAAGGAACTACACCCCGGAGGAGTTAGAGAAAACTCGGAAGGAGAAGATAAAAGGGGCATCTGATAGACCCCCACCGGCCTTGGAACCTACTCTGGTAAAGGTTTTGAAGAGAAGTGATTATGATGTGGTCCAGCAGTTGAAAAGGACCCCAGCTAACATCGATATGTTCTCTTAAGGGAGGTGCACCAAGCACCATGCCCTTATGTCAGCTTAAGGGAGGTGCTTATGCCCAAAGACATATCGCCAGTCAACCTGCAGAACATGATTGGACGTGTTGCCACAACCAACACCATCTTCTTCACCGACGATGAGATCCCGGAGAACGGAGCAGACCACGTCAAAGCACTACATATAGCTGTCAAGGCCAGAGGAATGATCGTGTCTCGGGTTTTGATCGACAACGGGTCGGCATTCAATGTCTGCTCGTTTATCACTATGGAAAAGCTTGGGTTTTGTCAATCTGATTTGTCCCCGAGCAATATGGTAGTCCGGGCTTTCGATGGCACGTGGAGAGAAACCATGGGCGAGATTGAGTTGCCAATAGAAATTGGGAACGCCACTTTCCGAATCTGTTTCCAGGTTCTGCAAATTCCTTCGGCCTACAATTTCTTGCTAGGAAGGCCTTGGATTCATTCCATTAGGAGCATCCCTTCCAACCTCCACCAGAAAATAAAATTTGTTATGGGGGACCAGCAGCTCACCATCCATGCGGAGATAGAGTTCGAAAAGTATCATGGTCCAACCATCCCAGTCATCGAAACTGTAGAGCCATCTAGCTATCAAACTTTGGAGATAGCTGCATTAGCGGTCCCCACAGTTGAGGGACCAATCATACCAAGTATTGACTGGGGATCGGTGTAAATCCCCGACTCCAATGAGGGGATCCATATGATTGTCGATCTCAATACCATCACTACAGACGAAGGTCCGCCAACTTCTGATTTCATCCGTCCAGCTCTAGCGGGGGAGAGCCCGACAACTGGAGCTCGGATGAGATATTTACCATTCACGGCTCCTGGTAAAGGAGTCACCATTAGGGTCACCGTCCTGATATATCGGTGACCCGCATCTATCTTATCTTTCATATTCAGTTTTTCTTTTTCTTTTGCTTATGTATCTATGTTGTGATTTCCTGCTTTATCCTATGTATGTGTGTGGCAAGAAATATATGCCATAATGAATAAAAGTTATGAGAAAATTGCCCCAAAATCTTGTCGAATGCTTGATTTTCTATTTCTGAATTTACTTTTCCCTCTTGCACTAAGAGCTCTTTTTCAAATAAAAAATAAAAACATGACAGGAACCAAATGCGTCGTCATGTTGAATCTAATGATATCACGGTTTTGGAGTCCTCCGAGAATGACCCGAAGCTGGATTATGAATTAATGGGAATAAAACTTGATATTGATGACTAAATCCCCGAGGAGGTCATCAAGGAAATACAGCAGCGCACTGATAGATATGAACAAAGACCCACACCCTATGTGGAAGAGACAATCTCTGTCGACCTAGGGACGGAGGATAAACCAATGATAGTCAAACTGGGAACTCGGTTGAACGAGGACCAGAGAATTGAATTTACAAAACTCTTGGAAGATTACCAAGACGTTTTCTCATGGTCGTACCAAGACATGCCCGGACTCGATACATCAATCGTCGAGCATAGGCTACCCTTGAACCCTTATTTTCGACATGTCAAGCAGAAGCTCCACCGACTCAAGCCCGAGTGGAGCCTCAAAGTTAAAGAAGAAATTGTCAAGCAATTCACTCCTCAGAGTTGTGTGTTATCCTGAGTGGCTAGCCAATGTGGTCCCAGTACCGAAGAAAGACGGGAAGGTCCGAGTATGCATCGACTTTCGAGACTTGAACAAAGCAAGTCCTAAAGACGACTTTCCCTTACCCCACATTGATATCCTGGTTGACAATATAGCCGGCCAGGAGATGTTCTCCTTCATGGATGGTTTCTTCTGTTACAGCCAGATTAAAATCGTGCCTGAGGATTAGGAGAAAACTGCCTTCATCACCCCATGGGGGGTGTACTGCTATGTAGCCATGACTTTTGGCCTGAAGAACGCCAGGGCCACTTATCGGAAAGCCATGATCACCTTGTTCCATGATATGTGGAGAGGGTAAAACCCGTACTCCCTTTTGGGTGCCCTAGCACGGCCTAACAACGCGGATGTACCCTACATGGGAGCCGAGCTAGAGAGGCCACGAGTAAGGCTAGGCGAGCAATACACAATCCACCATGGCACCACGATAAGGTGCAGGGTCAGGCCGAGCTACGAATAGCTCGGTCCTAGGATCTATAGACCAGCGACAGTATAGCCGAGCTATGTGGTAGCACGGTTACACCACTATTGGGCTAACCGAACGGTAAGGCATTCTGGAAGGGTCTGGAATACTCTCTTACGTGATAAGAGGCGTATCCCGTGATTCGGGGGAATGATGTGAGCAATCCATATCGGATAAGGAATGAAGAATCCTGTTGAGAGTCATATTGCACAAACATATGGGAATAAGTCCTATATGAAAAGGGATCCCATTAACCATGGAAGAACAATGTGATAATGAAACTGCACCTAATAGGACGAGTCCTATTAGGAAAGGTTTCCTAACGTGATAAGGAAACTAGAGCAACGAGGGCCCTTGATCATCAAGCTAACTTATACATATAAATATATGCATTATGCCTACGGTGAAAGGTACGCTGTGAAACCCATTCATACACATTGCTCTTTGCTTACTTAGTATCCTCATACTAACTTAAATATCGGAGGGCCTTTGCCACGAAGGGCAAAGGTGCTCTAACTGTTCTTTGTCTTGCAGATTAAGAGGCATCAAACGGATTCCAGAATTCTACCCTCCACAATTGGCGCCGTCTGTGGGAAACTGCACAAAAAAGCTTTGTTTTTTGTGATTAAGAAGAAAATCAATCCATGGCAGCATCAGAATCGGTGTTTCCTACTCCTAGGCGCGGCACGTCAAGAGATGACAGACTGATCACGCCGCTGCCTCAAACGAAGGAAAAATGAGCACCCACTGCCCCTACCGCGCCACGGAAGGGCCATGGATCGAAGTGCTTCGATAGGATACAAGAAATACCAAGGCACAGGGGCCGACACCGACGATCTGTGACCCCTGTAAGGTATGAAAGAGAGCGGTCCCCTTCAGGAGAGAGGAGAGGTCGGAGTCCCCCACGCGAAGGGAGGAACTCTGGCCAGAAATCTCGCGACCACGAGAAAAGTCGTGATCGGCGGGAACAAGAGGCCGAGGAGTTAGCGCGGCAACTTACCCGACGAGAACGGGAGCTTAAAGATTTGAAACAACGTCTTAAAAAAGCGGAGAGGGATCTCCATTCTCGTTCTTACACCGTGCTACGGGAGGAAGGGCCAACGACCATCAGCCACGGGAAAACCTGTCCACAGGTAGGAAGGATTCTCCACGTAAAAGGAGAGAGAGGAGCCACTCCCACGAGAAGGGCGGTGGGAAGAAACATGCTAGGGACAGATACGAGAGATCTGGATCCAACGAGCAGAGGGCCAGGGACCGTTATGGGGATGCTCGCCCAGGAGGCGGCCCAAAAACTGCACGAGAAGCAACAAAAGAGGCCCTGGGGCAAATAGCAGCCTCCCCCTTGCCCATTGGATTAGGACGGAAAAGATGCCGAGCAGGGTTAACCACAGCACATTCGTGCTCTATGAAACAAACACCATCCCTGTCATGCACATCCAGCACTATCAGCAGGCCATGTTCATGCATGAGAACGATGATGCGTGTTGTGCAAGATGTTTCCTTCCAGTCTAGGGAAGGTGGCGCTCAGTTGGTATCACAAGCTACCAGCAGGGTCGATACTTTGTTGGGCTCAGCTCGCTGAGGAATTCTGTGCACGATTTCTCACAAGCCGTGCTGCCCCAAAGACTTTCGACGTCTTAACGGCGATGAGGCAAAACGATGAGGAGACCTTGAGGGAGTACGCCAAAAGATATTGGGAAACTTTCAACGAGATTGAAAACTGCAGTGAGGAGTACGCACTGGCAACATTCAAAACAAGCCTGCCCATGCATAGCAAGTTACGAGAATCGCTTACTATGCACCCGGTCAAGACCGTTGCAAAAGTTATGGAGAGAATCCAAGAGCACGCCCAGGTAGAGGATTACATCATCCGTTCAGGAGGCAAGATTATGTTAGGACGGCTCCAGACCCCCCCCCCCCCCCCCAAGGAAGCCTCTAGAGTCCAAGGTGTACAAAAAGGAGTACAACACTGGCAAGAAGGAGTTCGGGACGGGAAGGAAGGACGTCCCGGATCCAAAGTCCTACTTTAGGGTATTGGCAGCATTCAACATGCCGATCTACAAGATGTTGTACCGCATCAAAGACCAGCCATGGTTCAGAAGACCACCAAAGATGCCTAGGAACCCAATGAAGAGGAGAGCCACCAACCAACATTGTAGCTACCACCGAGATTGGGGGCACATGACTGAGGATTGCGGGGAATAGAAGTTTTTGGACGAACAGGTGGCCGCTGGGCACCTAAAGGAGTTCTTGGCAGACGAGCAGCAATGCACCGAGCAGAACGAGGATTTGGATTATGATAAACCGCCGAAGGGGACAGTCCATATGATACATGGACTCGTGACCCCTTACACGAGCAACGAGGTTCGGCATGTACGCCGACTGAACGGTTCACAGGAAGCGCTGAAGCTCGGCCTGAAGCGGACAAGGGATGAGGGAGTAGTGGAGCTCCCCATAACTTTTTCAGACAAAGACTTGGAGGGAGTCACGCTTCCACACAACGACGCTCTGGTCATAACCCTACGAATTAGGGAGTATGACGTGGAAAAGATTTTGGTTGACCAGGGGGCGAGCACGGAGATTATGTATTACAGCACCTTCAAAAAGATGAACTTGCCAGTCACGAGCCTCAAGAAGAGCTTGACACCATTGGTCGACTTTAGCTCACACCCGGTGTGGCCGGTAGGAAAGGTGACCTTACCAGTATGAGCAGGATCAACCGTACTCAAAACTGATTTCCTAGTAGTAGATCTTCCGTCCACCTATAACGTGATTATAGGCAGGACATGGATGCATAAGATGAAAGCAATACCATCCACCTACCACCAGAAAATCAAATTCCCGGGGCCGGATGGCATCGAAATAATCA
>JAXBDA010006385.1:0-20966 GCA_036023075.1 Gaultheria prostrata
GTGAATGTTGAGATCATGGCCCGAAGAGGAATCAGCATCTGATTTCTTTGTCAAATCAGGCTCAAGACGAAGATCTTCTTTGATCAGAATGGATTTAGTATCTAAAGAAAAGAATGCAAGTATAAATAAAAAACTAAAACGAAATGAAATGAAAATGAAAATACAAGGTTGGGCCTGGGATAGGCAATGATTGCAATCAACAGAAACCTGAGTCAGCAGTCATGTTTTCCCCTGTCGTTTTTCGTTCTGCCAGTGGTTTCTGTAGCATATCTGTGCCAGGAAACACCAACATATTCATCGACGTCAGTTCTTGCTTGTGCGGCTCTTCAAGTGGATTGAAACCAAAAACCGTAGTCCATGTATTCATGTGCTCCGCAATGGCAGGAATGAGCAATTTCTCAACATTGAGGGAGCAGAGAGCCTGAGAGTAGACGTACAACATCATAAATCATTGGCATGAGTGATCAAAACTAACCAGAAAGATTCACTGAGTAAACAAAAAAACAAAAGTTCTCAGGATATGTTACAAGAATAAATAGTTGATAACGGCAGCTAAACCATCCCACCCCATCATGCGCCCCACCCCCCACCCACAAAAAAAAAAAAGAGAAAAAGAACAAGACAATATAAAATAACATAATAGAGCTTAGTGTCATCCTATTCATCGTAGTAGATAATGGAAACAGTTAAACGTGCAATCATTACCGATTCAATGGCGCCTAAAAGTCGGCGGCACATCCCTTGGCGTCTATACATATGACGTGTCCCAATGAAAGGCATCTCTGCAAGTTGGGTCCCATGGATCCTAACCATATACAACAACAAAACATCATAATTAACATGGTTCGTATTTATGAATACATATAGGTGGAAAAAGCGAAAATAACCAGATCTGAATCGAGGGGATCTACTATATGAAATAGGAAGACAAATAAAGTGGTCTAGAATGATGATTCAACTTCGAGCCAGTGTTTCTGTATAGTAAGATCAATAACTAGTTGTGGGCAAATTCTTCAGTAGAGGAGAGCATTAGTCCCACAGGGAGTTGGCGAAAGATAGCTAGCCAAATATGGACATCTTACTAAACCTCAGAGCAAGGGTCTTAACCCTCAACATACACAATGTCGAGGGTAATGAGCTCATGACATTAAGATGAGGGAGAAAAAATGGTGGTAGCCAGGAATATCCTCTTGTAGGATATGGTGCCTCAAAGTTGTACTTCCGACATATTAAATCGTCAATCAGTCCTAAGAACAAGAAATATGTTGTCCTCAAAGGAGAGTTGCATATGCAACACCGATGACACAAAGCTATGAGGAATCATACCTGATGGATGCTGCGGCAACGATTTCATCGCCCCTCTCCAAAATAGCAGTGTAGAAGCCACTATAGTTTAACCGACTGAAGTTTGACCTACAGATTAAATAAGCAAATTATGGAGAATAAGTTCAGGGGAAAAAAAAAACTCAAACCATATCTGTCAGTTTAAAGGCACACACACACACACACATGCACACACACATATGTATACATGTGTGTGTACATTGAATTTTGGAAGGTAATAATGATATAGTGAATGGTCAGTATATGACGTAAAGAGAAAGACAGGATCTATATTGGAAGCCAAACAAGCACATGGAAGAGAGTCAAGAGACTACATAATTGTGGGCATGGAAGTAATAATGCAAAATAAAAACGGGGAGGAAACTATCAAAGCTTTTAAAAACCAGAATAACTGGTCATTCTAAAGCGAACAAATAACTTACATGGAAAAGCTCCAATAGATGCAAAGATGATGTCTAAGTACGCAGGGGTGGACCTAGGGGGTGCATGTGAGGGCCGGGGTCCCTGCTCACCTCCCAATTATTCCGTCACTTCTACTATATTTTGGGTTTCTGTTTGTAAAAATTATGAAGAAAGGTCCCCTCAAAATTGTGTTATTTGTATATAAGGATAATTTTTGTAGTTAATTTAGGAATACATGTGATTTGGTAACCCACATTAAGAATCCTGCATCCGCCACTGTAAGTCGATCATCCTTGGGACAGCTATTACTTAATGAACAGTGAAAACTATCGTCCCAGATCATAGATATCATTAAACATGGGGATTTACAGAAGTAACAAGAAAATTCCATGTACTCATGCTCACAAAGCATAGGCATCATTTTTACATGTAAAGAATACAGAAGCACATTAATAACAACTGCATGCCGTAGTATAACTGCTTCAGGAAAGAAACTTGCTAGGAATGCATAACGTAATTACCAAGACCAAGGTTGAATGAAAAAAATTTACAGGCTACAAAAAATTTGACTTTCCCAACCAAGTAGAAATGAAAACTGCTTACCCACAATTGTAGAGAACATTATGTATCAAATTGATACTGCTCCTCCTGTCAACAATAGGCAAAAAGCACTCATTCATAACAGAGAGTGCAACAGCAAGCTTAGAATTGCATTCCACCCTTTGTGGAACCCCACGGTGTGATGCATCTGTGTCAATCTCCATTCGATGAATGAGAGACCATGAAAATCCTGCTTCCAACTCATGTTTGACCCCAAGAAGCTTCTGTAATGAGTCAAAAAGCTGCAGAAGTAGAAGGTTTTCAGCCTCAACTCAATTCTTTCAACATGGACAGCTATATATTAGAGTGTCCAAAACTAATTAATTGGAAAGGGAAAAAATACCGCAATACCTCTTGGCACTTCTTCCCACAAAAGGAAGTAAATGAACGATTTATATCAGCAGGTTCCTTCTCCTGACTGCAAGATTCGTGATCTGAAAATTGGCAAAAGTTTGACTTTAGGATAATTCTTATGTATGAGTAAAAACATGCAAGAGAAAAAAGCATTTCACAAACACACAAACTCTAAAGCAAGGAGTAGTAAGATATCTACATTTTTTCTCACACGCGCTGCAAGTGAGAAGTGCGCCAACAGTTGTACCGTCTCCCACAGCACTAACCTCACCAGCAATTCCACAGTATCTGCATATACAGTTGGGGCAGTGCCAATCTCCAGGCGGAAGCATCTGAAACAAGGAGTAATGTGAATATACCGAGCTCCAATGCTTATAAAATCCAAATGAAGTCAAACAAATAAAGCACAATTTTAGCGTTAGCACTATGTGTTCACGTCATCCATGCGTATATCAATTTCTTTCAGCATGACAAACAGTTTCTTAAATATCAAGTTGCACAGCACCACGGAAGCTTCCAACTCACAAACTTTTCTAATCAAGGTCGTTCCAAAACTAACCCTACGTCCCTCCCTCCCTCTCAGTGGCTCTCACAATCATCCAACTGATTAACCAATTGGCAATGAGTGGAGAGGCCGCTCATGCTCATATTACTAGCTTAGGAGGTTATAATTAACCAATGTGGGACAAGCTCTAATACTCCCCCGCATGTGCGACCCCTGACCCTACATGGAGAGTTAAACAAACAATTCAACACATACAACAACTATCAACCATCAACAGCAAACAAATGGGGAACCAACCATCAACGACATAAAGTCTTGTCCAAAAGCCTCTGAAAGCCTAGCTCAGATACTATGTTAAAGCATCCAACTCAAAAGCAATTGGCAATGAGTGGAAAGGCCGCTCAGGCTCATACACTAGCTTTGGAGGTTATAATTAACCAATGTGGGGCAAGCTCTTACACACAAACAATTGTGTCACTTTTCTAAACGTGACAGAAATTTATATGGCATTTTCTCTCTTCCTATATCACTTCAGTAATAGCTGGACAATAACTTGGGATTTGACAATGAAATTCGTTTGTGAAGAAAAAGAGAACTTATTTACATAACTAGACACTTATTCAGGCCCATCATCGGATAAATTACAATCATAGAAGAGAACAAAAGTACAAAGAAACCATGCAGGAGCTTTAAATAGACAAACTAGGTGTTCTCCAAACAGTATTTCTTTCAACTTCTTTTCAACCAAAGGATCTTGTAAAACCTTTTGAAGAAAAGGATATCCCACTGTCAAATCCATTCAAAACACATAGTAAAACTCTACTTTGTTTAGACAGAAAATTGGGCTAGGGTCCATAATATGCTGCCCAAAACCATTCATTATCTGAAACAGTGTGGACAAACCAATCGAAATGCCAAAAGTTGCCACAAAATTATACATTAAACGCAAACTAGTGAAGGTTCAAAAATAACAAATACTATACTAAAGTCAATCGTCAAACTGATTTTTTTGAAGAAAACATGGCCCTCAAGTCTTGCATCTGACAAGGAAACAGCGTCTGAATGTGAATTGCTTTCTGCTTCTTCAGAAACATGAACCTCTCTGTTAATGAGAGTGGGAGATGAACCTTCCATGTGCAACATACGCATCAATAGAAACTTAAAAAAAAGTCCAAATATTTTCTCCATTTGGACTGCAGCTTTATGCTCAAATGCAATAAAAAATAAACATTCAAAACGTCATACATCATTTCCAAGAAATAAACTACATAACATATCAGCCTCTCACTTGCATAACTAAACCCATGCTTCTCTAATGCATATCTCTTGAACTAACATAACCAAACCGAGCCTTAAGTCCCAATCAACGGCGGCTACAGGAATCTGTTCTATCTTTGAGCTCTGTCGAGGTCATTATGTTCTGTGATATCCTACAAACCTGAATCCTTTTGAACTACCGCCACTAAAGTCAATTTTGGTCTACTCCTCCCTTCAGTGCTACCCTCAACAATAACCATATCACTGCTCCCAACTACTGCATCTAAAATAGACATATCTACTTCTCCCTCATCTTATATTCTACTTGTGCTACCCCCACCATTCTGCGGAAGTTTTCATTTGTAAATCTTGAACCAAATGACAGGTGATTTTCTCTCCTTCCGCAAGTACCTTCCAAGTATTAATATTTAAAGTAATTTCTCCATCACATCAAACCCTTGAGCTATAAGAATGGACACGAGTCCCTCATTCTACTGAACATAACTACATAAGTGGATTCATACACAAGTACAACATAAATATAAATACCTACAATTAGAACACATAACTGCATATGTTAATCGTGAGGAAAAAAACAAGCGGCTCAAAACATTCCAGGGATTGAAAAAAAAAAAAAAAAAAGTTGATCCCTGCACACAACTAATTTGACATAAATACGCAAATCATTAGCTTGCACGATCAAGTACAGATACCTGTATATCTAAGCAGCTCTGATGAAATGTTGATGGACACCCATCACAACAAATCAAATCCCCACCATCACCACAGAGACCACAAGTGTCATCATCTGGATCATCACCATCAGTGCCCACGGTGTGAAAATCACTGCGTTTGGACTCCTCTTGTTTATTCCACGCTTCTATCTGACATTGCAAAAGGGAAATCCCAGACTCCAAATATATGTTTTGGAATGGCTGTCTCAGTTTGCTTCCCGCGTGGATCTCAAACTTCGAAACAGTGAGGATTTTGCTACAACAGCCACAGTGTATACCATCTCTTGTAACCCAACCCTCTAGCATTGACTTTGTCCTTCTGCGGTTCATGTACTGTACTCTCTCACTTAAATGCACCACTGCAGAGTCAATAAGCCATGAAAGCACTGTTCTTTTCCCTGAGTATGGAACATAACCATCACTTTCCGAATCTACTCTCTTGTCAGAACTCCGAATCAATAAGGTACATCTGCCGATTTTTCGACTTTTTCTTCCTTGTATTGTGTGAGAATTATTTGCAGTGGACTGTTTTCCAGATCTCTCTTGCTTGGGAGATAAACTACCGCTTGAATCATCTCCGCTAGCGTTATTTATTTCATCTGATCTCCCTTTCGGTGATTTACCATTGCGTTTCTTGTTAACACTTAGTTTCTCTTTGCCCTTATCAATATCTGTATCCTCTGCAGACTCTTCCTTCCTTTCTTTGCCTCTCCTAGTCCTACTGCGATTTTTTAGCTTCATCTTCCTCTCTCTTTCAATCTTCTTCCGAGTTTGCCTAGTTAATTTACTAAGCAAGTCATCTGGCAATGGCATAAATTGAGAGGAGTCCCCACTTGGTTTTACATCAGCATCTTCTACGTCCTGTTGCTTTTGGAGTGCATCATAAGCCTTAACAATAGACCAGTATCCTGTTCCATTGGGATCAATATACACAGAATCTAAATAGTCTCTGTTCCTTCTAGGTCTATAATCAATTGTCCAACCAGCAGTTATAAGCATAAGCCTTATCTTCTCACGCAACAATTGCTTTTCCGTCCCACTACCTCGCTTAATTTTTTCTTCCTTTCCTTTAACAGGCTTCCCTTTTTCAGCTGATGGAGCTTTCCCATTAGTCCTCTTTACCCCTTTCGAACCTTGCACAGTTGGTATTTGTAATCCCTGCCTCAACGACGTATCACTGTCCTCTGTTTCAGAATCACCACCCTTACCACTCTTAGATGCTCCCTTTCCTTTGACAGGCTTCATTTTTCCAGCTGATGAAGTTTTCCCATCAGCCCTCCTCACCCCTTTTGAAGCTTGCATACTTGGCAATCCCTGCCTAAATGAAGTATCTCTGTCCTCTGTTTCTGAATCACCACCCTTAGTACTATTAGATGCTCCCTTTTTCTCAGCAAATGGTGTTTTCCCACCAGTCTTCCTTACCCCTTTCAAAGCTTGCACACTAGGCGATCCCTGCCTCGATGACGTATCACTGTCCTCTGTTTCTGAATCACCACCCTTAGCACTCTTTGACGCTCCCTTTACTTTAACAGGCTTCATTTTTCCAGCCGATGGAGTTTTCCCAACACTCCTCCTTACCCCTTTCAAAGCTTGCACGCTTGGTGATCCCCGCCTCAACGAAGCATCACTGTCCTCTGTTTCTGAATCACCACCCTTACCACTCTTAGACACTGGTTTTCTCCCTTTAACTTCACTCCTCGCTGTCTTAATAATGGGAGTTACTTTTTCAGGTCGTTTTGAATCCGAATAAGCCGAAGGTCCAATAGACGTGTCCTTGATAGCAATTTCAGACTTAGAACCCTTGCTAGCTGCAACTACAGACTGGCGATCACTGAATTTACTTGGCATGTCCACCTTCTTCTTTTTGTTTACCATCACTTTCAAAACACCATTTTTGCCCTGCAATCTGATAGGCTCGTCAGAAGGTACTCGAACCTTCTGTCTAAAGGACGAAATGGGTAAATGAGATTCATCGTCGTCTGTCTCCAACCTACTCTTAAAGGTATAATCTGATACCCTTTTCCTTCCACCCGAAAAAGAGTCACTTCCACTATCAAAATAAGATTTCTTTCTCTTCTCAATCATAATCTGTCTACTAGACCCGGCTTGGATTTCGCTCTCGTTCCATTTCCGGCTAGTATGCTTAAACCTATGATACCCGTAATCGTACTCATCGAACTCGAACACATCTAACCTCCTCTTCTTCTCACTCTCAAGCTCACCATTCTGACCACCTGAACCATTTTGAAAGCTTTCAGTTTTATTCCTTTTAGAAGACTCTTCTGAATCGTCGTCATCACTAGACCCAGAAGAATCACTGAGAGCCAAACGCGGCCTTTTCCTCTCCTTATTGGACTCGAATACCTTCCGCGACCCATCAACTTTCTTCTTTATGATTAAGCAACCTGAAGAATTCTTCTTTTTTACCAAACCCTCGCTAGATCTCACCCCCTCTTCCATTGCATGCACTAGCTACAATCCAAAACCTCAAAAATTCCAATTGATTTTATATCCTTTTCACCCCCAAATTGACCATCAAAAACCCATAACCAGATCTGGACCAAACCAGAGAAAACCCTAAAAAGAATCAGGAAATTGAGAGCTTTAACGCAGAATGTGACGACAAAAGGTTGTATATATCGAATCCTTACCTCCGCCGCAGAAGGGTCCTTGATCCGTCCGCCGTCGATGAATCGGCGAGACTGTCAACGAACGCAGAGAGAGAGAGAAAGTTCTGGTTCTGGTTCTGGGTTTGTAGAGAGAGGGAGGGGGATTGTGGCTTTGGATTTTGTAATGGTCATGTATGAGTATATACCCGAGTGTATGCATAATCTATGAATGAGACCAGCTTTGTCCTAATTTTTTATTGAGAAGAAAAGAAGAGAAAATAAATATTGCAGTTTTACCAAAAAAAAATTCTGTTTGTGGAATTTATATTGTGATTGTTTTTTTTTTTCCTTTTCAATCAAATATTGATGATTGTTGACTTTGGCAGAGTTTTCCGTTTTTAACACCGATTACTAAAGTCAATTTTTCATATAAATGATTAATACTAAATTATTAAAAAAAATTATTTTTCATTAGCTAAAAATTTGAGTTAGTCCAAAGGGGGTCTACAAACTATCCATAACACTAAATCCCAAACGCATATGCTGAGCCTCGAATCCTGATCTCACTTGTGGTAGAACAATGAGATAACCGCTATGCTACAAGCCTCGATTCATTGGCTAAATGTTAAGTTGCTATTAAGTTTGCTAAAAACAAATGGGAGCTGGGTGGGCAAAACATTCTGTTTTTTTTAGGGGAAACCCACCCTTTATTTTTGGTATTGTAATGAGAACTTATAAAGTACCTAGATTATATGTACATAATACATTTTCAAGGATTTTATGATTACAAGAATAATTAAAATTTCATAAAACTTTAACAGAGGTGATTTTTTAATTTTGCATTCTTCGGCTCCGGAATTTGGGTAATCGTATCCGGTTGGGCATTAAAATACATTCTTCAGTTTACATTTGATGATGTTTTTTTATCATATTAGAGTATCTCCAACCCACTCATCAAATACCAAATCTCAAATTTTTTGATGAGTAATGTTGAAAAACACTGCTTCAACCCACACATCAAAAAAGAACACCAACTTTGGTGACCCTTTCTCCCTCATCAAATATAGTGAGTCCTCAAATTATTTACTATAATTAAAAAAAGAATTTCTTTTATGTTATTACTCCAATTTCCCGTTGGCATCCATCTTGCCATTAAAACAACCACCACATTTTAAGTTTGAAATTTAAATGGATAAGTATTTGTAGAGTGGGTTGGAATCACAATTTTGAAAACATTAAAAATAAGGCATCAAATTGCCACATAGGTCATCAAAAGCAAAATTTGATTAAAAAAATAGGTGAGTGGCTTGGAGATGCTCTTAGCTTCCAAACATCAAAATGTCAAAACTGCACAATCCATTAGGTTGTCAAACAGGTCCTTATTAGTACTTTGGTTTATTTACGTGCTTGTGAGCTAGGAAAGGTTTGCGAAAAGTAACGGTGCAAACGAGTTGAATCAAAATGAGACGAGTTTTTAAGTGTTCAAGTTCGGCCTTGAACAAAATTAAAACTTGAAATGTAGCTCGAGTTATTAAACGAATCTAACCCTTAATAATCAACGCTTCGAGCTACCCATAAACAGCTTTGTTTGTTTGCAGCTCTATTTCTAGATTGTGTGAACACTTGAACAACGATTTTGTTGAGAAGAATGAAAAAGAATGTACAATAACTATTTCGGATGTCTACAACGGAGATTGGGAGTTGGGTAGAAGTAGGAAAATACGAAGTACCCTGAAAAATTATCTCGAAAATCAGTGGTTTAGATAAACGTCCAAGTGAATCTGAACCACTGACGTCACTTTTGGGGTAAGTTTCGGTCTGGGTACTTAGCGTTGTTCGTAGAAGTAACTGGATTCTCTCCGTTTTGATTTTGGATAGAACTAGGGCACATCAAAATGTACATCCATTTATACATCCATCTTACAAGTGATGATGAGACTTACAATACTATTTAGAGGGTCCCACCATCACTCATGAGAGATTATGTAAAAATTGATATGCACTTTGATGTGTCCCCTAATAATTTTGTTATTTCTTTATTAGATAGTATTGAAGCAAAAAAAAATTCACGCACTTTTCATCAACCAGTTTATGATTTTGTGTTATTTGTGGATAGTTTTTGTTTGTTCTATTACATCAAGGTTTATGTGAGAATATAATAAAAAAAAAATCCCACGTCGTCTAGTTGGTCTTCTTAGGCCCATACTGGATTCAATTATATAATCAAAATTGCTTAGTTTGTAGAGCTCATCGAGAGCAATAATCATACAAAAAATCAAGTTAATTAGATTTTTTATAAAAGGCGGTGGAGAAAGTTTTAGAGAGAGAGAGAGAGAGAGAGTGAGAGAGAGAAAGAGGGCGTATGGGAGAAGCTCCTCCCTAGGGCTTTCCCTTGCGGCCGCCGCCCCTCCCCTCCCTTACCGCAACCCTTCCACTGAGTTCCACCTCTTTTTCCTCTCCTTTCTTTTATTGCTTCCCCCATGGTTTCCGGCAACGCCCCATGGTGCTCGAGTTTCTCTCCTCTTCATATGGGCGGTCGGACCTCCATCATCGGCGGCAGCGTGACAAACTCCAGCGGAGCTCCGACAATTTCTATGCTTTTATTTTTTCTGTATTTTCTTTTTCTTTTTCTAGTTTTTTTGGTAGATTATATTAGGGTTTGGTTGGGTTGAATGGAAATTCTATCTTTTGGTAGATCTGAATTCTAGGTCAAATGCGCGATCGAAGACCAAGGGAACCACCAACGGGTGACTGAGCAACAAAACAGGCGAAGTAGGGTTTACTGGAAATCCTGTCTGGACGGTGCCCGACCCATCCCGTCCGGACGGAAACGGCAGATTGGGCAGTGAAGCCCGATTTTGACAAATTTTGTAGATTGTTCTCAAACTCTATGGTTTTTGGTCTAAACTCAAAATTTTATGAAATGAATGAACAAAACATATATGGAGTACAAATAATCATCAACCAAACAAGAAATCTAACAACTTCCTTCAATGATCAACATGGATTTCAAGCCAAACACAAAGAATGGGTTGGGTTTCTCCAAGATCAAGTGAAAAGCAAGGTTGAATCAAGAGCACATGCATTCAATCAACCAAATAACCATAGAAATAGAAGAGAGACCCCTACCTCAAGAGATTAAGCTCCAAATCAAGCAAGAAGCAAAACCCTAACCTCCCAAGCAAAACCCAACTAAAATGCTAGGTGATGGGATTTGAGAATGGATATTGGTGGAATTTGAGTTTGAGGGAGTAATTTGGGAGATTGAAGGAAGAAAATTGGGAAAGAAGTGAGAGAGAGAGAGAGAGAGAGAGAGAGAGAGAGAGAGAGATGGGTCCGCTATAATGAGGGGATGGGGAAAGTGAACTTTTCTCTCTCCTCTTTCCCTTTATGCCACATTTTCAAATAATTACACCATACACCCCCTATATTGACAAGGTGCAAGTTATAAGTCCACCATCATCAAATTCCTTCACATTTACCTCTATTTAACCTTTTAAACAATTCCTTACAATACTATTCTTGATGCCATCGAGTCACCTTTCGATCGTCGCACCCCTGTCTATAGCTAAAAAATCCAGCTAAGCATAGAAAAATCACTTCTTCCCTTTTGGGAAGTATTGATTTGCGTGACCAAAAAATGACGGTAGTTTTTCCTTTGATTTTCTAAGTTTAACTGTATATTCGGATGAGTTCTATGAGTAGGGTAAAGTCGTGTCTTGACCCTTTTCTTCGTAGCCAAGTCAATAATGTAAAAAGCTAACAATATGCTAGCATATGAGGTCATTATTACGTTAAAATACCGTTACAGAAAAAAAAAAAAAAAACGTTTTAGGAAAGCGCGGTGAAAATTTACAGTATTCGATTCTTGCTTTGTTATTTTCCTCCCCGTTTTCTCTCAAACCAAACGACGGAAGATTTTCCAAACCTCGCAATCTTCGCCTGCGATGGGTTCTAATGGTGGCGCCGGCGATAGACCGACGTTTATAGTAACCAACGACGACGGAATCGATGCTCCAGGTTTGCGAGCTATGGTTCGTGTACTCGTCTCCACTAATCGATTCAAGGTTATAGTCTGCGCCCCCGATTCGTAAGTCCTCTCAAAACCCTTCTTGTTCATGCGAGCTTTATTTGCTTCACATTTCAGTGAGTTATACGAATATATGGTCGAGATCATGTCGTATCGGGCAATTATTTGTATGCTGTGTTTTTGTAATTTCGAGTTTGTAGCAGAGTATGGAAAGGAGGATGTTATTTAGAGGGCTGCAAACTGTCAAACTGAGCCGAGCTTTGAAGTGTTCGAGCTAGACTAGTTTTGAGTTCGTCCAAAACTAGTCTAGCTCTAGCCCAAATAATCGACCTCTAGATAGCTTGGCTCGTTTAGTACTGAGATGTTCGAGCCATAGATGTAAATATCGGCCGCTATGTAGTAGGGGTGAGCAAAGAATTGTCCAAACTGCGAGATCAAACCAACCTGACCAAACCCCAAGCTTGTGGACGGTTTTAAGATTGTAGGTGGTCGGATGCTGGTCTTCAGAGTTAAAAAAAATGATAGGTGTAAGACGGATGGACTTGGGGTTGCTGCTGTGCAGCCTATGCACAACAGGTGTTGCGCCGAATCCGGGTTGTCCGTTGCTTGGATGGATGGCCCAGATTTCAAACAAAACTATTCGCGCGAATAGTTTGTTTTCAATCGGAACCGTTGAAGACACTTGTGGACGGCTGTGATTCTGCACAACAACTGCACAGCAGGCCCTCAGCGTCCCAGACGAGAACAAAATCATAGCCAAAAATTTTCGCCAGCTAGCATCCGTAATAAACTCCCTTGGGGGGGGGGGGAGACAATTTGATTGCATTGATTGGTATTAAAGGTTAGAACTGAAGTAAGTTATGTGTTTTTTTATTTTACAATCTATATCAAGGGCCTTACAGATTTGTGAGCTAATGGAATTCCGCATTCCAAAATTTGCTCAGTTAATGGGTGTTCTCTTATTTTGGCAATCATAGGTCGTTGCGTGTTGCATAATACCTTATCCCTGCCTTCAACTTCCTTGCCTTGGGGAAAAAAATATCAGAATTGCAAAAGAGATTAATACCTCAACTGTTCACACCTTGACCAACAATAATCAATGTACAGTAAATTCACATTTCAATGCATTTGACCCATCGTTTGTCTACCCGCGTGAGGTAAATCCTCTTCATGTCCCACTTCGAAACAATTAAAGTACATGTAAGCAACCCAACAAAATGCATGGTGACAATAATATGCATCTGGTACGCTGCAATATCTAGAAAATGAAATGGATAACATGTTCACCAATTCCTATGCTCTTAGAGACACATGATGAAATCCTTCTCGCAGTGAGAGTATCGCACTACAGCATTTGGTGGTAGATATCATAAACACAAGTGGCTACAAAAAGAAAAAAAAAAAGAAAAAAAAGTTTAGTCCATAAGTAGTGACCTAGGGGTGAGCATGGATCTTTTTTTACATTTACCCGCCGCCTGATCCAACCTGATCGGTTAACATTTGTGGAAACTGATTTCGATCGAATCTCCTTTCAAAACTATGCGAGACAACACTTTCGAGTTACAGGCGAGTTCAGTCGGGTATAGAGGGTCAAGGACATCAACGGCGTCTTCTGGGTAAGAGAAAGACAAAAAGTTTTGAGAGGTGAATCAATGGCGTTGATAGGGGCTGAGGAAGATTGGAGTGGGTGAGGAAGATCAGGTTAGTGTAGAGAGAAAGGAGAAGAAAGTAGGAGGTTGAATTTTTGGGAATTGAAAGCCAGCTTGCAAGATGAAGTAAAAGATTTTCGTTTTTTTTGTTAGCACGTGATAATGGTTTGACCTTTCAAGAGATAAGGTAGGTTGTCAAATAATAGATTGCCACATTGAATGCATTAAATGTATAAATCTATCGGTCGGATGGGGTTGAAACGGGTTTTGTGTAGGACACCCGCCATCCGTCCGACACCTGTCAATTTTCAACTCTGAAGATCCGCATCTGTTGGAGAAAATATATGGAATAGGAATTTCTGTTAGAATAATAAAACTAAATAATATTAATCAATCACATTCAAGAAATTAAATAGAAAGAGAAAGGATTAGAAAAGCCTGTGAAGTGGTCGAGGCACGCGAAACGCGCTCTCCTTAGGAAAGATACACCCCCTCCTGCACGGGGTTGAATGGCGCTCCTTCCCCAAGATACAACGACCTTTGAGTTTTCTTCTATGCAGCGAATTAAACTCATGAACCATTTGTTTCCCGACACTCGAAACCGTATGAAAATAGTAGCAAGTATGTATACGGCAACTGATAAAAATATGTAAACAAGTGGAGTAGAAAAATGCAATGGAGCAATTGTATATTGCTGATAAAAGAAGAATTGCTTTGTTGGCTGTAGGATCAATAACCAAACGTAGGATCACATGTATATATATAGAAAGAGGGCTAAAACAGTTGGAGATAATCCAGCTATCTCGAGGAGAAAAAATAGGAAGCAGCCAACGTTAATTTTATAAACAATTCCATATTAGTTTGTTGTGGAACTTCTGAATATGTGGAGATAAATTAGGAACTTGAGTCAAAATGGGTATCAACAAACTCCCAAAATCTGATATTGAGGAGAGATATAAGGAGAAGACTAAGTCTCTCCACTAACTCAAATTTTATTATTTACTTGGGGACTACTTAATAAAATATAAATTGTAAAATATTAAATTAAAACAACAGTTGAAACGGGTTTTGTGTAGGACACCCGCCATCCGTCCAACACCTGTCAATTTTCAACTCTGAAGATCCGCATCTGACTGCCTACGATCTTAAAACTGTCTGTAAGTTTCGGGTTCGGTTGGTTTCGCAGTTTAGACGATTCTTTGCTCACCGCTACTTTGTGGCGTATCAGCCGCTACGTAGCGTTTTTTCGTTCCTCTATACCTCTACACCCGTATATACTATCATCTGATATTTTTCTTGCTCACCGCTACACCCGTATATACTATCCTCTGATATTTTTCCTCCTTCTTTAGGTTCTTGTGCAAAAAATGATTTTAACAGATTCATGGTCACTATATCTCCGCTATGTATCATTCGATACTCACGCTACCCGCTACTGCTATTTAAAAACCTTGGTTTGAGCTTGGTTCGTTCACAAAACGAGGCGAGCTGCTACAAGCATGCCGAGCTTTTATAATCGAGCCGAGTTACAACTACCTTGAGCTCTGCTCATTTACTAAACAAGCTTAAAGCTCGAGCTCAAGCCTTAGCGATTACTGATGAGCTGAGCCAAGCCCAAAACAAGCCGAGCCTCGAGATGCTTTCGAACAGCTCGGTTCCTTTGCAACCCTAAATTATAATAAGTTGTTTTGAATTTCTTTAAGTTACACTAATGGTTTGCAAGAAATGTTGCTTCAGATGTAGTCTTGTGTCACGATGAAAGAACCGCTTGCACTCCGTGTGGCACTAAGGCAAATATCACCCAATTACCCAAGTCACATTTTCCACCAAGCTAACTTTCCCTCGTGCAAGGGAGACCACACAACACACTCGCTCAAAATCAAGAGATTAATGTTTAATGAAGATCTTCACTATTCATTATTCAAGGAATCGAGCAATACAAGGCTAAACTCTCGGAGCCTCCACCAACTCTAAGAGCTCCGTATCACTAAATTTGGTGGTCCATGACATTAGGCAATGGTTAACCTTAGTAGAATTGCAGTTGAGAGTTACTCCAGATTAGTTAAACATATGTTATAGAGAGAGGAAATGGTTACAACTGTTGAGTGTGAGAGGGCAGGTGGTTAATGGATATGAAGGAGTCTTAATGTGTTTTCTTCAATGCGATGAGAATTACTCTGTTTTTAATCTCTCTTTCCCTCACTCTCTTCTCAGCTAATGTGGTTTCTTGTTGCTCCTTTTTTCAGGGAAAAGTCAGCTGTTAGTCACAGCATTACTTGGCGTCATGCTGTTTCTGTCAAGCGAGTTGATATCGATGGAGCAACAGCATTTGCTGTCTCTGGTTAGTGGTTTGTTTTGCTATCCACTTCTTTTGCAACTTTCAGATTAAGCAATTGTATGTGATTAAGTCAGTGATCATCTTAAAAGTTTAAGCAGTTAGGAAATGGGTCCAACAATGTATATCAATCTATCCAACACCCTCCCTCATGTGAATGCTGTGTTGCACGTGTAGATTCCCACATCCAATTACAGAGCCAAATGGAATACAATTAAAGGAGACAAGCAGAATGCAAATTGACAACATATGCAAATGGACAACAAATGCAAAGAGAGAGACTTCATTCCAATATCTCACACAAACTAAAGTTGTGATACTATGTTAAATTAATGATTGTCTCATTTGCAATGCCAAAACTGTTTTTGATTGGGCCAAAACTCAAGTGCATGAAATGCTTGTACTATATGTAGAGTACAAACTCTTTATGCATTGGAGTTTGGGCATTATCACTACCCTTGTCTCAAAAGCTCTAATTGTTAGAAATAGGCCCACCAATGTATATCAAACTGGCCAATAGTATGCTTTCTCCTGTTTGGAGTTTCTAAACACTTCGCACATGACCTAGTTACATGTGCTGGCGTCTTCTCCCTCCATCCTCCTACTGTCTTGTAATCACTAGGATACAATACAATTGCTGATGCTAGAATTGTTTAGGAAAAAAGATTATAAGTACCATGTACAAGCATGCCCTTTTGCGCATGATGGCTAGATTATAGAATTTCCTGCTTATGCACGCCGTGGCTTTTAGTTGATCTCATTAAGAAAACTGCTGTAATACCCCAAAAGAATGGCACTGTGAAAACTTAAGACTCAGATGATTTTCTATTTTTCAAAAGGTTTGTGCCAACCAAAGTTCACTCTTATATTCTCTGCACCTTTGTTTTCTGGGTTCCACAATTTGTAGACTAAAATTTCTTATGTTTAACACTTTTCAATAGATATTAGGCACGTGTTGATCTTCTCTTCAATCCTAATTATCACTAATCTGGTTACACATATTAGTCCAAAATTGTCAATTTCAATCATTAGTGTTGGATGTATGTACAGGAACCCCAGCAGATTGTACTTCTTTGGGAATCTCCAGAGCACTCTTCCCTTCAGTGCCTGATCTGGTTTGTTTTCTGCCTCTCTGTAGGATGAAAATGTTAGTGATTTCCGTACTAGATGACTTAAATCCTTTATCATATGTTTGCTCGCATTCTGCATTGTATTGATGCATACATAACCATGGTACTGTCCTAGCATTTTCTACTTTGGGTACTTTACTAGCATTTTCTACTATATCTGGCATCTGAACATGAGCATGGATGCATGTTACCAGAAAATGAGATTGCAGTAATTATTCTGCTATTGAGTTCATGTTTTATTGCTTTCCATATGCTGAACTACATCCTGACTTGCCTGTTGGATAACACTGCACCTGTACCCTTATGTAGTCGTTGTCTCTTAATTTTGGTGCATATCTCGAGTTCTAAATTACTTGTATCCTCTGTTTGCAGGTAATCAGTGGCATTAATATGGGTAGTAACTGTGGTTATGACATGTTAGTATATTCTTCTTCTTACTGCCTTGGCTCCTATATGATTCAATGGCTTGTTCTGAGGGATGTAAAATTGAGAGTTCCTGTTTGGAATGTGTAGCTTTAGTTTACATCTGCAACACCACCTAGTGAATTTTCTATTTGAATGTGAGGGGTTCCAATATGTTTGTCTTTTCGGTATCACATTGTTGACCACCAATGCGTCTAGAAGTTCAAGCTATTAGAGAGAGGGAGACTTTACACGCCCCTCAGGTGGCCAAACTGTTTTCAGTAAGTTGGTCAGATACAGACAAGTAGAATCATTATCAGTAGGCGTTGGGGTTTGAATGCAAGCATGTTAAATTCACCACCTAGAACTTAACACAAAAGCTTAAGTTGGTGGCGAGAAACTTAACAAAATGATTGTTTCAATGATTCAAACTGGATAAACACATGGTTAAGTAGTTTTAGTTTTGGTTTTGGTTTTAAGTTCAAACATTTCCTGTGAGATGCAAAACTTTTAGACTTCTGTTGGCGCCATTGCAGTTGCTTGCACCAACTATGCTTTTGTCCTTTCTTCATACTTGTGTATGTTGCAGACACCAGCGCCTTGTCTGTTTATACTTGTGGCTGCACTCATTTGATCTCATTTATCTTGTAGTGTTTATTCAGGGACAGTAGCTGGTGCTCGAGAGGCTTTCTGTAATGGCATCCCGTCTCTCTCTTTATCATATCACTGGTACTCGGCTCTTTCCTACAGTCGTAATGCTTCATTTGGAAATAAGGGTGATCTATTTATACTAATACTACAACACTGTGCAAAGTGAATGTCGGTGTAATTAACCAAGAATAGTAGATTGATTATTTAGGAAATTTCCATCGTGAATATTAATTTTTTTTGAATTTGTTATGTAACATGGTTTTAATTAGGTCTCCCCTTTCATCCAAAGGAATATCTCTCGTCTATCTTTTGTGACCTTATAACTGTACTTACTTTCTGTTCATTGGAGCTGTTCCAAGGGTGCAACCCTAAGTTATTGCCGAAACTATTTAGGCATTGGCAAGCCTTCTGGTAAGGCTTGGTCAAATAACTTTGCATCTTTTATTTTAAAGTAATGTCATCTTTGAACTTCTAGGTGACTTTCAAACTAATAACTTGCATGTGTGGATACTCTTCAGTTTTGGTAAAAATACTCTTATCATTTTCTTTTTTTCTAGTGATGATACATTTTGTCGATGATGATGTGCTTGTTCTTAATGACTAGCGTTGGTGATAATTTTCAGGGTTAGAGGTGCTAGCAATATTCATGATTTCACACTGGCTGCTGAGGCTTGCCTACCAATTATTTATGCAGTATTGGCAGAGATCAAGAATAAAACATACCCTAAAACGTGTTTCTTGAATGTAGATGTGCCAACCAATGTTGTTAATCATAAGGTGAATCTCAAACTGGCTGGTGGATGTGTAACCTGTAATTTTCTGAATATAGATCTACCAACGGATCTCATGACAAGATAAATCTAGCCTCTTTGTTATATGTAGCTATGCTTCACTCTGTGGGTGTTCCCCTTTTAGAAAAATATCATTCTGCATGTATCTGTCTTGTTGATATTTGTCCGTCTTATACCTTAAATGAATTTAGGGTTACTGTGAGGTTTCTATCTCATTTTCATTACATCCATTTCCCCCCTGATGACCCTCTTCTTATCAAATACCATTTCAGCTTATTAAACCTTAAATTAGAAAGGCACATAACTGTGCTTCGATGCAAAATTCTGTGTTACTTTGTTTTTAACTTTTTTTGTTTCGTTATGTTGGTATTTAATGACACTTTCTATAACATCATTGCAAAAATTAAAAACTACTATTAACCTTGACGAGCATCCTGGATTTTCAGCTGTGGTTATAATGTTTGTCCGGGTTCTCCTTCAGGGATATAAATTGACAAAGCAGGGCAAAAGTTTTAACGAAATGGGTTGGAGGCAAGTGACTTCTGATGCACAAGGAGGGAAAATGTTATCGACGATGACAATGGAGACAAATTCAATAACAAGCACCGATGTGGAAGTGCCAGCGGCATCAGGAGAAAGTTTCCTATTCAAGAGAGCAGTGAGTTTCTTTCTCTCCAGCTGCCTTTTCCTTTGTGTGGGAGATATCAATAATTATGACCAACTATTGTGGTTATTGGGAAGACCTCTTGGAAGTATACGAGTTTCTTCTTTTGATTGTTTCTAGATTTCTTATTTTCTTTCATGATTACAAAGTCTAAAACCTGTGATCTTTTAGGTAAGAAGAGCCCATTTTGACGAGGATGATACAGATTTCGGTTGCCTTCAAAAAGGATATGTATGTAATTTTTAACTACGTTCAATTGAGCTGAGCTGGGGAACCCATGATTAACATAGCAATCGTCTTTCTTTTCAGATAACTGTCACTGCTCTTGGCGCCCTATCTGATGCAGCTTCAGATTGCCAGGCATACTTAAAAGAGTGGCTCCCTGGTGTGGCTGGCCGCTCCTCTTCTTCAGCCTTATAATGAAGTAAGTTTCCCTCTTTGAGAGTTGAAGGGTTGAATGAACTTTTTCTTTTACCTGAACTCCATAAATTTCATCGTAGATTGAACTTTGTGTTCTTCTCATTCATTGAATTGTTGACGTAAATGGCAAAATGCTTTGTGTTTTTACTTGTTATTCAATTTTCATTACTACTTTGCTGTTTTGCACTCTAAATAAACAACTTTCATGATGAGTAAGTGAGCTCCACTTCTTGGTGGCTAGCTCATGCGGTAGAGCTCTTGGACTCCCCGCACTGCATCTCGGGATCAAGTCCCCCTCCCTCCTCCCCATGTAATAGAATAGGAATGATGAATGACCAAAAAAAAAAAAGTGAGCTCCACTTCTCAATTTTTTTTTTTTTGAAAATGCTCCTTTTCATATTTAAATATGCACATTATCTATATGTTATTAGTTATATAGTCTCGAAAGTTAAATACATTTTCTGAGTGGAAAATTTTCTGGTGATCTCACTATTCTTTTCGTGCTTGAAATTGCTATGGTTTTCAGGATTTATGTATTCATGCTGTAATATGTTGAAGGCGATCCATCTATTCTCTTCTATATGGAAGCCCAATTGCCCTGCTCACTGAATTGTGAGTGTTTATGTTACTGAATATGCATAACAAATTCCTAAAGGGCATCTATGGACTTTGTATTTATCCCATTGATTTGTTGGACTAGTGGGATTATTTTGCATAATTAAAAGAATCTCGGTGCATTTTCAGTCACACCCAAGTATGAATGCTATGAACGTTTCCCGTCTTTGTTTGTCTATGTTCTTTTATAGAAGTTGGTGAAATAGACCAAGCTATGTTGACGTGCATTTACATGCACCCCTCGCCTGATGCTCAACTTATTCTGCTTATGAGCTCATGACAGAATGAAACAAATTTGCCTGGGTTGTCAAAATGTGGAATTTCCCCGAGGGTGGAAAAAGTGTGTGCTGTCATAGAAGATTGAAAAACTACATAATTGGACTTTTTTTCGGTTACAGAATGACATTTGATTACTTGTCACCAGTCTGTCTAGGTTAAGTGTACCAGTTGTCAATACCGGAGAGCTGGGGGGGG
>JAXBDA010006386.1:0-20962 GCA_036023075.1 Gaultheria prostrata
CCAGATCGAGACCTCTATATGGTAAATGGGATCGAAGTCTGGAAGAAAGACGTAAGATATAATTCTTGATTTCATCAAAATGCTCAACTTGACGATAGTAAACACCAAAGGGCAACTGGTAGCAACAACTCATCAAAACTATTTGAAACGTCGTATTTACAACAAATATGAATGGGTATTGACAGTTTACAAACAAAAAACGGTACCAATTCCCTCCTTTAACAAGACTACGCATACCCCAAAATCGTCCTACCTCGTGATCAATAACTTTCAAGAACAAGAAGAAATAATTTTACTTTTGGCCAATGAATGCAAAAAAGAAAAAAAAAACTATCGAGCTGAAATGCTGTCCCTCTACTGCCAACAACAGCAGTCGAGATTAGCACAGTTCCGGTACCTCAGTTCAGAAACTTGGGAATCACAAATATAGCATCTAGCAAATGAAGTACTCTCCGAACACTCTTGTGCACTACTTGTTTCAGTCATAGATTGAGGCTTGTAAGCAGAAGGTGATAAAGACAGACGGGAGTCAAACATGAAGAGATTCCCAACCCATTCTACAGAACCTTCACTCTTTAGATGATGAGAGACACCTCCCCTCAATGTGTACAAGTTTTTGAAGCCCATTTTTCTGCAACATATAAGAGAATACTCATCAATAGAACCAAACAATATAGCCGCAGAATGATCCGATAAGGAAAACTGAAGTTAGATGCACATGAACACTCAAAGGAAGAAAATAAGAAATTGCCTCACCAAGTACCAGTGCCCCATCAAACAGGTGGGTCAACTTGTAAAAGGACTTAAACATAGTGTACAGATTATCAATCTAATGGTCAGATTATAATCAAGCAACCAGTTCTACCTCTAATCAGCTCATAAAGAAGGCTTAGTTAATACATTTGGTTCACATGACCAGTGACCACTGAGGAATTATGAATACCAAACGTTTCACACACCAAGGCTCAACAATTAATTAGATGAACTATGTTAGATACAAGATGCATGGTTAAATAAGTAAATCTGGAATCTGTGTGTTTTCATCTCATGATTGGAAAGAAAATTATCCTTAAGAACAGTAATAGTAAAAGGAAAAATAAAATAAAAGGTGGGTTCCTTTTCACTTTTCAGTGATCGGTAGTAATGTCGTAAGTTTTAAATTGTTTCAGGGCCTAGATTGGGTGAGCCATTGGTAATTTTGGATCTTGTGTTGGCTGAAATGCATCGTAGTGGTGGTCCATAAGTCTTGGTGTGAATCAAATAGGAGTAGTTTATTGAAGCAAAAAGAAACGATTCTAGAAAACGATTTTTAATTCCAGGAAAGAAGAATTACCATGGATTTCAAAACCTCTGATCTACTATGTACCTGAAAAAGGACCCAAAGTAGCATTAGTGAAGCCTAAAACAAAGTACAATTACAATGAAGAATCTAATGGACCTCATGCAAACTCAATGAGACAACATAGAAGAAAACCGAAGAGCATAAAATAGAAAAACATAACAGAAAAAAAAAATACCCAACTGTATGGAACACAATCATCAAGATTCTAACCGCGATTGACGCTGCAATCAAATTCCGCCGCCTCAATGGAGTAGTCCTCTTTATCAAAGCGCAAGAATCACACGCAAAGGACATCAGAATCTGGAAAAATCACAGGAGATAGTTCACAATAAGTCAACAATTAAGCATGATCGTGAGAGAGAGAGAGAGAGAGATGCGACGCTGATTCGGAAGTCTTGAAAGGCATAATCGATGGCAACTTACAGCACATACAGGAAGCGACCAAGAGGCAGCGATTTTGCAACGACCTAGAAAGAGTAACGAGCAGTAACGAGCATAAGGGTGAATAAAAAGCCGATTGATGAAGCTAATCTTCTGGACTCTGTATCGTCGTCCTGTTTGCTTGAGGTATTGTCATGATTGATGAGGGAAGGAGAGAGAGATCGACGGTTGAGAGTCGAGGACGGAGAGAGACAGCGCCAGTGAGATCGGCGGACGAGGACGGAGAGAGGACACGCCCGTTTATCAGAGCGAATGGAGAAAACTGAGGTGAAGAGTAGTCCCAGATCTGTTAGAATTCTCAAAAGATATAAAATATGGACCCAAGAGGGCCACGTATGCAAAGTCTCATTCGAAGTCTTGTACATTTAAGTTTCACGCATTTTACGGCTTTATTGTCAGCCAAAAGCAGCAAGTGGCCAACTATATCAATTATGGTTAGTCACCGACAATAAGAGGAACAGTGCATTTACGCCACGGCCCACCCTGGGGAGGACACGTTTGGTAGCACCAATTCAAACTAAGGACATTTTGGGACGAAAAATGAGGCCGAAGAGAATTTCCTTATTAGGTATAGAGGATAATTTTTCTTTCCGGTAAAAACCTTCCTAATGATTACAAGTCGTAGGAAATTAACACTCAACCAAACTATATTCTTGAACCTAGTGTCGTGTCCGTATCCCGTGTCCACATTTAGTTTATCTTGTTAGTCTAAAATACTGAGCGTGAAAGTGCTGCAAAAACTGGTTTATAGTTGCTGAAACTTATTGTAAAAGTGCAAAAAAATGGTTTTTGGATGCTGAAACTCTGTATAAGTGCTAAGTGGGGAGCTCTTTGTTCCGCCCGTTTAAAAAGTAAGTTGTTCTGAAATTTTTTTGACAGCATCTCCCTTATTTTCTTGCCTAGCCCGACGTCTCAGCGTTTCATCAAACGGTCAACAACAACAACAAACACAATTCATATAATTTAGAACATGTTCCAACTCCAAACGTCATTTGAAACAAATCAGCATTCATTCACTACTTGAACAAGAACATACATGAGTCCAAGTGTTACATATGTCCAAAAAGAGAACAAATGACATCAATATATGCAACATCTAATCTAGCTCTATGTACAGACAAAAAGAAAGAGAAGAAGCCTAAGTGTCTAGCGTCGCTTTTTGGTTTTCTTGACTAGAGGCTGCGTATCTCGCCATCCTCCTCTTTCTCTTTGTCCTCATCACTCTCACCCCTGTTATCAAAGCGACGTCGTGTCCAGCTATGGGTATGGGTACAGGTATCGACGTATAGAGACTCTAGCAGCTGTAGTCTTAAAAGGTAAAGCCCCCGTGTCCTGCTGAAACTCTTCCACCTTGAGCTTGCAATGGGCCATGCTACACAAGGGACAAAGAAAAGAAAAATATCAAAATGCAGTAAGAAAGACAAATACTAGACTAGCAAGCAGAATTGAAATGCTGAAACCATACTTAAACACATATAAACTACTTGCAATCTATGTCTGTAACCATATAGCTAGCAGATATGTTTTTTTTGGGGTCAATCACGTGGCTCATCTTAATATCACCTATGTCCAGGAAAAACATTTATGTATAGAGTACGTCCAGTCCATGGATTGCAAAGGAGATGTGTTACATGTATAAAAAAGAAGATGAAAGCCAATCTGAAATTTCTTCTCGACATTCACTAGCCGATATGAAACATCTCACCTCTCAACACTCAACCCTATATGTAGGAGAAAAAAATTAGAACATTAAAAAGATATACATGCACCTCCTACTTTGGTTCTTCTATCTTCAAATTACAGATTGTGTTGTAGTCATGCTTTACATGAGGAGCAACTATTCTTTCCTGAATGTAAACAAGATTCTCAACCAAAAAAGGAGAAATGTTAATCAATCAAGTAGGTAAATTCGCAGGAAAAGAAATTTGTACCTTAAAAACTTCAAATGGACAGAAATCAATGTTACCACATCCCTATTTAGATAAACACAAACCATAGTAAGAAACTTAAAACCTGTAGGGGAGAGGAACAATAAAGCATAAAAAAAAGCTTGATAAGGAGTGGCAAGTTCCGTCGGAGTTTGATATGGATTCCAGAAATAGTCTACAAGAGCCCAAGAAGTAGAAGCTTCCAGTCATGGAACCATGGAACCATTTGATAATGCACCAATAACATATGCTCTAAATAGGAGCTTCAAGTTCCACTCCATTATAGGAAACTAGTTTGTGCTGACGTGCTTCACACGTCACGGCTTGCTCATTGTGTGCCACTATTACTTAAAGACAAAACATTCACTCTTACCCCAATCTAACATAGTGCTATTTTCAGCTTCAGATCCACAAGCCCCTGATGCATTCATCCTCTGGTACATCACTCACCTAAAGTGCTTCATGCACATGCAAATGTGTGTGCACAGTATAACATCAAGATGTTAGAAGAAAGGAATTGTCGATTGTGCTCAGTTATCCAGATTAGCGATACATATAAAACAAACCGCAATCAACTTACGTGGTTAGCAATTAGCCTTTTAACTCGGTCTATGTATATCATCCACATGAATCACACAAATTCTAGCATCGCTTTGTAACATAGAAACCACTTTTATTTGTGTTTTCAATGATGCTGGAAAAAATCACCTCGGAAGGTTGCATATGTAGGACTAAGTTAAACGGATCAAGCTTTGCCTTTTTCCTAATAATTGTGGCATGTGTTCAGTGGTAACTTGCAAATTGGATAAAGTAAGATAGGTACGAGGAAGCATATAATTTACCACTACTTTCAGATCAGCACGCTTGGGTTTTTCTGAAAATTGTATGCTCCATCCATTGTGGTCAATCTTCATCAAGCCATAATCTGAGGCACGGCTGAAAAGCGACAACTATAATATCATATATCTCCATCTTGAGCAAAAAGCGACGAACTATCGAGCTTCTCCTTGAATCAATGGACCTACATACATTATAAGAAAGAGACTTAGTAGACAACACTTAATAGTTCAAAAAAAAAAAACAAACAGAGAATTCGCAAAACTAGCAATTCATGATGCTAGGGACCCTCAGTTCCGGTGATTTCTCCTTGCAGCTAACGTGATCGCGAAGTCTCTAAAGATTAAAAAGTTTGAAGGTAGCTAAGACGGCAAGAACACAACCATTATTCTATTCACATATTCAAAGCAATAATGAAAAATGCCCATTGACAGGCCTAACTTGCCGCTATAAAGCAACTGAGCATGTTTTGTTAAACATCAAAATATTATCAGGTGTAAAGAGTCCAAATCAACTGGGATTTACGCGTTAAGCCAAGCCTAAACCGCAAGAAAACTGCTCTGACATGTTTTATTATGATCCACAAATCATTGTATCTCACATAAAAGTAAGACTTCGAGTCTACTATCAAAGAACTGCTCTTAAATCCATATTTCATGCTTCACAGTTTCAGCACTGATTTTTTTGGGAAGACACGGTTTGCACACATTGCAGCAATAAAATATGAAATTACATGTACCGAGGGAGAAGCAATGGATGTATTTGGTCCGATCTTAGTTGTGTGATTCTGAAATAGTAAACAAAAGAGATGCCAATCACATGGTAGAAAACTAAATAGTAAATTGATCACATGGTAGCAAGTGCTAAAGAGATGCCGCTCACAAATTTATATCTTAGTCATAGACGTCAAAAAAGTGTAGGACATGTCGCAAAAAGACAGTTGAACACATGTCGGAATTAAGATTCTTGTTTCCTAATTATGGACAAGAAGAAAAGAAGTCTCGGACACCTGTGTTTTTCAGCGCAAGTGAATTGTTTGAGATGTGCTTCAGGATCCATGTGAACTCGGCCTATTGTTCAGCGCTGCTGTTTTCAATATTCGTTCCGTGCTTCTTCCTCTTCTATGAAACAACTATTTGTTGCTAGAGACCAGAGTAGAGTTAGAAGTTGTTTTGAAGAGAGTGTGAAGGAATCCTGTGCTTCTCTCAGCACAAGATGGATTGATGGTTGAATGAACAAAAAATAGCCCAAGAAAACCCCTTTTCTTCTTCCTCATTTGTTCGCTTATGAGAAAGAGCAAAGCAAGGGCGCAGAGCCACAAACAACTAAAGGTCATCATAGGTATATAAGTCAAGGATACACATCCAAAGAAATTTTTTATGAGATCGATCTACTGTAATAGAGCTACACAATAGTATTTTACTTTTCACATAATCAGTAAATGAAACTCAACCTTTCCTATCTAATAAAAAACCCAAAACAAAAATGCACTAAGAAATCTACATTCAGTTTAGTAAATACAGAAGCTTTCAGTTTGAGGTTTTCAATTTCCAGAGCACCCGTTAAAGTGCAGAACGTCAATACTTACCAAACTTTGATGCTTAGACAACCAAAGAAATTATTATATAATAACATACGGCGTATAATCACTTAACTGGATTATGAAGAGCATTTTCGTTTGCTGAGGATCCAAATATCAAACAATGAAAGGCTGTAAATTTCATTTTTTGAACTCAGAAATGGCATTAGAAATACTTCATCATTGCCACTATAATAAACCAAACCCAGCTAGATAGTTTGTTAACAGCAGCAAATGAAATTATGCAATAACAGTACCAATAATAGTACCATAGCCCTTATACAAACTCAGAAATTGCATCAGCCCATGCTTCCTCGTTAACCAGGGCTCAACAAAATCATCATTGCCCCAAAGTTTGATCAAACTTTTGCATCACAGTAGCACTAGCAGCACGGTTTGATCAAACAAGGGTACCAAGTTCAGCAAAACCAACAGCAGCACTAGCAGTAAAGAAGGACATTCAGATTGAGATTTAACAAGTGCACATTCACATTCAGATTTAACAAGTGCACTATGCCCATACCATAGAAAAATGAACATGTGGTAGAAAATCAAAAAAAAAGAATTTAGAAAATCAAAAAAAAAAAGAATTGGGGTTTTTTCTGCAGCAATGTCGTTTAGAGTTTCTCAAATTGAAACCCTAACTTCCGAATTGGGTTTTTTTTTAAGCAATTCATCTCCAAACCCTAACTTCTGAATTGGGGTTTTTTTTTTTTTAAGCAACTCATCTCCAATCCCAAAGATTCAAACACGAGAGAGAGAGAGAGAGAGAGAGAGAGACTTTCGTGGTGGGGACAATGGCGTCAGAATGCCCAGAAGCCGCTGGTGGTGGCCATTAACGGAGGTGGAGGAACGATGGGGTTGTTGGTGGTGGGATTCGTCGGTTGTGGTGATCGACGGAGGTGGGGGGGAACGCTGGGGCTGGGGTTGGCCGTCGGCGGAGGCGGGGGAACGCCGTTGGTGGTCGTAGTCGTCTGACCTCGACCTCTCTCTTCTATGTATCATGTCGAAGAAGAACAAGATGGTTCAGAGTTTTGAGTTTGTTTTTTTTTTTTTTTTTCAACTTGACTAGTGGTGGGCCCGGTGACCAACCGGTTGCCATTTTTTTCGATTTTTTTATTTCAAAATTTTCTCATATCCATATGAGATTTTGTGGTCTTTTTCATTGTTTTTTAGTGTTCCAATATTTATGGTTGTGATTTCCGATATAAGTGTTAACTTTAATGAATATAAAACTTTGTGAACTAATATGAGATCTTGGGCATCCATACGAATTGCACACTATATGCCAAAAGGGTGGATGTGCATTGTAACAACACCCCTAGTGTTAATATGTATGCCCTGCCATCTCCTAAGTCCTAAGGTATTTCATATTTGCACCATCATGATTGCCTCTTTGCTGCTTTTAGCTTGCAAGGTTTCGTTGCCCAGCTCTGCGCTGGTTCCTTTGGCTGCGCAGTTGTGTTTTGTTAGTTTTGATTGTTTCTTTCATGAGGAATGCCCATGTAGGACTATTATTGGTTTGCTTTCAATGAATTAAGTTAGGGCAAATTTTACTAACCTCCCCTGAGGTTTCTGACACAAACAGAAACATCCTGGCGTTTATGAAATAACACTGACCTCCCATGTTTTTCTAAAACAACAAAAAGTACCCCTGCCGTTACTTTCCAACGGATGGCGTTATCATTTGCGGGAAAAGGACCAAAATACCCTTCTTAACACACTTTAATGTCACTAATTTAATACACTTAATGCCAAATTTTTTTACATATAATAAATATACATTTTTCTCTCTCTATTTCATTCCCAATACATATGCATTTTTTTCTTCTAATATCTAAACTATTTTTTTACATATTCATTGTTTTTTTTATAAATTGTGTAGCCAACTTATATTTTATAGTTTTGATGTTATGAGTGACAATAAATTGAAAACCTGGACATCACCATTTAAAGTAAAATACTCCCTCCGTCCCTTTTATAGTGTGTACATTTTCATTTTGGGCTGTCCCTTAATAAATGTGTGTTTTGAAAAGTTAGTGGGTATTATTATATTGATAAGGGTAAGTAATGGAAAGTAGATGTAAAAGTAGTAAAAGTTTATGTGAGAGAAAAATAGTTGGAACCAGGTAACACACTTAAAAAAGGACGGAGGGAGTATTGCTTTACATATATAGTGAAATGAGCACGTATACATATATTAAAAGACATATGAACTAAAATTGTGAAAAGACAAAAAAATCCACACTTTTGATTATAATTTTATAATTTTTTAAATTCTAAATTCTCTCGTCCAAACGAACCAACGCAAAAAAATTGTACAAAACTAACAAGGGCAATTTTTTTTAGCAAAGATAAACAATAATTGGAAAAAATATTAAGTCAAATAACGTCCATGTGAATTGGATAGTTGTGGTGGAGTTTAGAGACAAAATATAAAAAAATTCCATGAGCACAAACTCTCTTTGCATTTATTTTTTAAAATATGTAATTGAAAAAAAATAAAAAGAACTTTTTTTTATTACAATCGTCGAAAAGAAAAATCCTATAAAACTCAAACAAGGTGAGCAAAATTTTTTGATGCATAATTTCGGCTTACTCCACCACAACTATCCAATTCACATGGACGTTATTCGACTTAATATTTTTCCAATTATTGTTTATCTTTGTTAAAAAAAAAATTGCTCTTATTAGTTTTGTATAATTTTTTCACTATATATGTAAAGCAATATTTTACTTTAAATGGTGATGTCCATGTTTTCAATTTATTGTCACTCATAACATCAAAACTATAAAATATAAGTTGGCTACACAATTTTTTTAAAAAATAATGAATATGTAAAAAAATAGTTTAGATATTGGAAGAAAAAAAGTGTCACGCCCCGATTTTTTGGAAATATCAAAATACAATTTAACTACATTTTTAAATTTGATTTCTTTTTTTTTTCTTTTATGGAGACAATTAACAATTAAAGCCCTGTAGTTTCAAATCACGTTTCGATGTTTAGAAACCCAACTCTAACTTTACCAAAACATCCTTACGTCACGAATATTTTATACTCCCTATGTCCCAAAGAATTGTCCATAACTTTCAATCTATGGTGTTTTTTATAGCCAATATGGATCTTATTTGATAGATCTCAATTAGTTGTGTAAAACAAAAATTTTGAAATTATAAAAAACATTATAGATTGTGAAATATAGATAATTTATTGAGTGGCACGACTGCCGAAAAGAGACAATTAATTTGGGACGAAGGTAGTAATACAAAAAAAAGTACAGAGCAACTAAGGGTTCACTACAAGAAAAATGATAATTTGCGAGGAATGAGAATCGTCGTAAATGACACCTTTTAACGTTAAAGTATCTACCAACGCTCGACAAATCCTTCTTCCGTCATCATGACCTCACATTCCTGGCATGGCCCTCCCGTCCCATCTTCAATATCTAAGATGAAAAGCCAAGACCTGTTCAACTCTAAAGCCTGGCATAATACGTCAGAGTCGCAGAACAACATCATGGTATTATACCGGGTCACACAAATGCAACACCATGAGTTATAACGCCCAGTAGAAAAACCACTACCTCACCCATAACTTTACAAATAATACACAGCTCGATACAAAGGAAACGAACGACAATAAGGAATAATAAATTGATTCAATAACAATCTCCAATCATAGTGAAAGCTACTTCGATTTATCAAACTTTCCATTTCTTTTCCTTAAAACGTCTAGGTGATCTTCTACATCGGTACCCCAACCCAGTGAACCTAGTTGTCCTTTCTAACCATCAACGATGACTATAACAATAATAACATTTTAGCCGATACAAACGAGAATCATGTGAGAACGGTAATAAAGAGTCATGTAATTCAACACACATACATGTCGTAAACAAACTTTACACACTGTGTAAGAAACTCGAATGAACAGTATTAACGAAATACAAGAAGTATCTTTTAGATTCCACACCATATATTTCGATAGATCGTACACATAACATTTAAACGCAACATTGTCCATTTATATGCACATTCAACATATTTATACTTAGGAAGGCGGATTTAACTACCTCTGATCCGTTGTTGCAGCACGTCAAGACACCTTTGCTAAAAACGCAAGCTAAGGGTCCTTGAACTCCGGGCCTAATAATAACAAATCCAACTCTTAGTACTTGCTATAAGCACTACAGATCAAACATAATACCACTGACACGTGTACTCGATGTGTTTGTGGGTACGAGACTCGATTTAGTCTAGGATACCCTTACGCCTAATTTGCCCAGAAATCAGCCAGCGTTCTCTTCGTTTGAAAATCCATATAAAATAGAAAATACAATTTGTAAACTTATCCTTTACACGGGTTATGCAAAATTTCGTCAGGAACCCAACGGTACTCTCGTGTTTCGAAATAGGAGTCTATATTATGCGCTTTTAAGAGAAATAACAGTGCTGGTCCAAAACAGACCAGCCATCGAAAAATGGGCATAACTCACTCAAAACTTCATCAAATCAGGCGAGACCAGTTGAGTTTAAAAGATAAGACATTTTTCTAGCTTCTCAAACAAGAGTCATTAAAAATTATGATTTGTGGAGGACATGGGCTTATTTCAAAGTTGACAGCTCACAAGGAGGAAAAACAAGCATCCAAAACATGTTAGGTTTGACCCATTTCTTTTAAAGAACCCATGTCCACAAAAAAATCACTCATACTAGTCAGCAAAGGAGAGTAATTAGTCCAAAAATTAGAACATTTGAAGTTGGTTTGATGCCCTAAAAAATTCGTACAAAATAGAGGTCTGCAAAAAAACTAGTGAGCACAGAACAACCTGACTTCGAAAAATCACCATAAATTGAGTTCTAAATATTTTGGAGAGATTCTAGTGTCAAAAGTTTCGTAGTGAAACGAAGTTCAAAAGTTAAGAAGTGATCAAGGTCCAATTCGTACTCCAAATGTGAGAAAACAAGCAAATACAGAGGCTACACGAATCTGTCCCAGAATAGTTTTACAGCTTCCAAACCAGATTTCAAAAATTCATAGTAAATTGAATTCTCAACGGATTTGGTTGATTCCAGCGGCAAAAGAAAGGGCTTTGAGTGAACTTTGAAACATCAGAAGGGACCGAAACCTAATTAACAGTTTAAGAAGGAGAAATCGACCAAACACGGTGACCCAGTTTGCTGTACGAATTCTGCTGTACAACCGAGTATAGATACACGAATATTTTCGATTAAAAACAATAAAAACGAGGGAGATGGGAGCTATACTTGCAGAGATGAAGTTGGGGGTGGAGATGACGATCGGAAATGGTGGTGAAGGTGGCCGGACGTGAAGGCAGCCGGTGGTCTCTCTCTCTCTTCTCTCTCCTTTCTCCTTCTTTCCTTCTCGTCTTCTCTTCTATCTCTCTCTGATTTTTTTCAAAGGTAAAAAGGGAAAGTGAGGGGAATAGGTGCATATAGGGGAGGGGCTGTTAGGAGGAGTGAAGGGGCAGGCGTGGGGAGCAGAATGGGGACGCGGTACGAGGCATAAAATGCAGTACAATGTACTCAAAGCGGTGTTCGAACTGGACCTGGGGATGGTGTTGTGCGGTGGCTTTCGGCGCCGTGCCGGTGTTGTTCCGACGATATGAGACGTCCACCGCGTAGAGCTCGTCGAGTACTACAACTCTACCAAAAATCAACTCGATCGAATATCGTTAAGTGCCTCATCGGAACACAAATAACTTGAAAAAATATGGGTTTGATAGTTTTCATCCAATGTTTCAAGTTATGTGTGTTCCATTTTTCTCAAATTATATACGTTCCGATGAGGCACTTAACGATATCCGATCGAGTTGAATTTTAATAGGATTGTAGTACTCGACGAGCTCTATGCGGTGGACGTCTCGGATCGTTGGAAAAACGTCGGCGCGGCGCCGAAAGCCGCCGCACAGCACGCTACGGAGCACCTCCCTAGGTCCGTTCGAACTGTCCGGACTTCGGTCTTAGAAAAATACCAAAATATTTGTACTGACTTAGAAAATCATGGGGAACGTCACCGTGCGCTCAGAATTGCTAAGAAAAATCTCGAAAGTTGGGCACGCATTACGACGCTCTCGCCAAGTGACAATATTGAGTTGATTCGATTTCCACAATCATAATAGTCAAGCTCAAGTCGCCAGTAATTTTTAAAATTAAATTTATTTCTCATGAACCTCTAAGTTAACCTTTTAAAACATTTCCCCACAGTTCCCCAACTCTAACAAAATAAAATAAAAATATACATAAATTTCCAGGCTTTACAAAAAGGCATATATATTGGGAAGGAAATGGAGAGAAAAAAATGTATATTTATTATATGTAAAAAAATTGGCATTAAGTATATTAAATTAGTGACATTAAAGTGTATCAAGAAGGGTATTTTGGTCCTTTTCCCGCAAATGCTAACGCCATCCATTGGAAAGTAACGGCAGGGGTACTTATTGTTGTTTTAGAAAAGCAGGGGAGGTCAGTCTTATTTCAAAAACCTCAGGGGAGGTTTCTATTTGTGTCAGAAACCTCAGGGGAGGTTAGTGAAATTTGCCCATTAAGTTACTAAAA
This sequence comes from Gaultheria prostrata, assembly GCA_036023075.1. NCBI lineage: Eukaryota > Viridiplantae > Streptophyta > Magnoliopsida > Ericales > Ericaceae > Gaultheria > Gaultheria prostrata. The sequence goes on from JAXBDA010006386.1 coordinate 12,708, forward strand.
TCACATTAAAACTAACCACATTAGTCAACTATACAACACAAACCAGAGTACTGCTCTAGGAAACTGAGAAAATATACAGACATCAGAAAAAAAGAAGAAGAAGAAAACAATGGCTAAAACTGAAATTTTCATCATAAATCAAGAGTTTTCAACAAAAAAGAAAAAAAGTTGCTTACAGATCAAGAAGAACAAACAATCAAACTCCTGGGTTTGCATAAATTGCACTGCGGGGGAAACTCTGACTCAAAGTCATCGAACCCTTTGAGTCAACGCCGAGGCAAAGAGACGGCTGTGTCCAACGGCAACAGAGACTGAAGACAACCCATTTGCAAAACCGGCCTGAAATTCGAAACCCAATAGTCAAAAATCAAATATAGATTTGGATAATTAAAGAGGGTTCAAGGTTTTGCCTTGGAAGTGATGGGAGGAGAAAGGGGTGCGAAGATAAAGTACGGGGGCGGGTTTAGGGATGAAGGTGGAGGTGGAGGTGGAAGTGGAGGTTTATGGTGGATTTGAGAAGGGTAAGACTTGGTCAGGTTATAGTGCGACAGATGGAGGCAATTGGAGGTGGTGATGTTTTTGTTGCCGATCAGAGAAACGGTGAATTAGGGTTTTGCAGATTTTTTCTTGTTCTTTTTTGAACGGTTGGCAGAGATGGGTATGGGAAAAAGTTCAGAGGGTTTTTTGGGTCTTTCACAGTTTCACTTTGCAGGGAAAATTTTAGAGAATTACAAGAAAAACTTGTGTAGCCAACTTATATTTATTCATAAAATAGTCACACTTTAAATTTGTACATATACTTTTTATAATATTAGTACCATTTAAAAGATATTCACAATATCTTTAAAATGAGACCAATTTTGAACATATTTTGGTAAAGATTAAGGGTGAGTTTCCCACTTGATTTATCAAGATTTGATAAAATCAAGGGTGAGGAAGAAAGTTTCATAAAATCTCAGATTTTATCAAACTTTCTTCCTCACTTGATAAAATCTAGTGTTGATTTTGATAAAATCAAGTGGGAAATTTGAGAGAAAATGCAAAAAACTGAGTTTTGAGTTAAGAATTTGAAAAATGGAGAGAGAATGTTGTTACTTTATATAGAGTGTGGTCCCCAAAATTTGGTTATTGAGTTTTGGTTATTGAGAAATATTGTTAACTTTGAGTATCCAAATGCCAAAAGTTGAGTATTTGTAAAAATTATTGTTAACTTTGAGTATTTATCCAAATGTCATTTGAGCCTCTTTTGTGTATCAAAATACTCATCTTTGAGTATTTTTGTTTTTGAGTATACCACAAATGATGCTCTAAACATTGCTAAATTAGGAATTAGATGTTCAAAATTTACTAAAACTATAATTTTACTACACATATTTTTAGGGAAGTGATTTTCGCACTCCCTTTTATCCCCAAACACTCTTTTTTATTTTTATTCACCTTGAAATTACCAAATTACTCTTACCTCATGAGTTATTTTTTTTCATATGAAGGGCAATTCGGTACTTTCAAGTGGATAAAGACAAAAAAGGAAGTGTTTGGAGATAAAAGGGGGTGTGAAAATCATTTTCCTATTTTTAATATAATTTGTTTTATGCTATATTACTTCATCGTTCTAAATTTTTTACCTGATTACAACTTTTAGTTATTTTATGCTATATTACTACACATATTTTTAATACATACATGAGAAATAATAATTATATAATAGATGATACAAAAACTTATATCAAGCAAATCTTACATATTATTTTGTTTAATCGTGTTCTTGGCAGAGAGTGAGTTCACGCTATTAATTAAACAATATTTTTGATATTTATTCTAAAAAATTTCACTAATCAGGACAAGTTATTTCTTCTAACTAAATTATACTTTTAGTGACAACAAGTAGTGACAAAAAATATAGCGTGAATTCATCTTGAATATAGTTTTTCAACATCCATTGGGAGGCTAAGAATTAGATCAAGAAGTTACTGGCCTTTTGTTTTGCAACTTTTTTTTATATGATGAATAAATTAGGTAGAGGCGATAAATTTTATTTAGCCCCCCAAAAAATAAAGACGATAAATTTGCATAATCTCTTTCGCATCATTATCATGGCTTAAGATTTGCAAAAACTTATAATTTATAAGCAGAAAATAACCTGATTTTATTATCAAATCCCAAGCCTTTAATTTATTAAAATGAGGATGTATAGGTGGAAGTCAATGTTGCACAGGTGGAAGAATAATGTTCTAACGACTCACAACAACATGAATTGAAAGGTGGATCTTTGACGTGGCAAAATTCTAGGAGTAAAATATATACCCACACCTCATGCATTTAGGTGGCAAGCTGCGAATAATCCATGAGTATAAATAACAAGGACGGACATAACTTAAAAATACTCTAATTTCGGACATAATTATATAAAAAATAATTGCATGTACATGACCCCACAAATATCTAACGGCTCTTGTTATAATAGAGTATCTCCATAAGTGACTCTGTTACTTTTAGGATACCAAGACACAAATTGTTAGCCAGGTCTAGCACTGAGAGCATCTTTAATCCACCTCCAAACCTTAAAAATGATGGATATGAGTAAAAATTGTGTAATTTATTCTTCTTTTCTTACTTTTTGTATTTTATGAGAGAATATTAGAGGGACTCATCGTACTTTTTCCTCTAAAATGGAGGAAGATTCTCCGGAAAAAAATACAAAAAGTAAAAGAAAAAAAAGGATATATTACACAATCTTCCCTCAATATGTCTTATTCACCTTTTATTTTAGAAATTTAGAGATGAATTGAAGATGCCATGAGGCTCTATACTTTTGCTCCAATGCTCCTACTAGGCAAGAACTTCTTGGCTTTGATTGCGATTCTTTGCCAAGACTTGAGCACACCCCAAATGAAGATTCCCCATCATATAGGAGTATATGGAATCTAGTTGCTCCACAAGTTGTTCCAAACAAAGTTTACAAGCTTTCCCACATCTAACCCTCCACGGCATCGTTTTAAGTATCAACCTTTTCCAACATATACCCTATCATTTTAATCAACTCTCTGGCTGTAGTAACGTGCCTTAAGGGGCAAATAAGTCCATTCCTTCACACCAATTCAAGCCCTTTCTTTATCAAATCAAATACCCCCAAACCCCAAGTCATCCATCTCTTAATCCTCTAAACCTCTCCAAAGTATCAAAATTCCACATTCTCCCCCACCTTTACAAAATCCCCCTCTCCAACACCATCCTTATTAACTAACTCCACCGGCCGTCTAAAAAATTATAACTAACTCCCTTAACCACCTTCCTCCGCCCATGGACTCCCTCGCGGCCTCCACCTCAGCCCCGCCGGACCACCCGCTTGACTCCCCGTTCGAGGTGACCCAACCGGTGGTGGACCGGATAATCCGAGCGCTCGGCCACCCCCTCCGCCTCCTTCACCGATCCGAATCAGACTTCTTCGTATTAGGCGCCACAGGAAACGTCTACACCGTGACCTTATCCACAACCCCATCTTGCTCCTGCCCCGACCGTACAACCCCGTGCAAGCACATACTCTTTGTTTTCATACGAGTCTTGGGCCTCTCTCTTGATGACATGTGTCTCCGGCGGCGGACACTCCGGCCGTGCCAGCTCAACCGCCTGCTCACCACCCCCACGACGGCCGAAACCCTAGCAAGGGACAACGTTCGCGAGGTGTTTCATCGGTTGTATTTTCAACGGGTAAGGGATCAAGCAGGTCTGAGGAGAGAGGAAGTGGAGAGAGAAGAAGATGGAGCGACGTGCCCGGTGTGTCTGGACGAGATGGGTAGGGGGGAGAAGGTGGTGGCGTGCGGGACGTGCCGGAATCCGATACACGAGGAGTGTTTGTTGAGGTGGAAGAGGACTACTAGGAGGAGGACGGCAAGCTGTGTGATATGCAGGGCAAGGTGGAGAAATATTGTAACAAATCAGGAGACTTATTTGAACCTCTCGGCTTATGTTACCAGCGATGATGATACGGCTGAGGGAAGTAGTACTAGTCTTTGTGGGGGTTGAGTTTTTTTTTTTAAGTTATGGGTTGATTAAATCATTTGTATATACTCCTACATGCATAATACTAAGATGTAGAATTTCATATTTGAGAAGACATTGATTAGGGTTCAGCCTTTTTTTTAAATGAATATAGCAACTGTTAGCTGTTTTTTCTACTTACTAAATTCTCTTATGCATGTGTGAGATATACCCGCTTTGATTCTTTTGACTCCAAATCAATCTAAAAAGGGTTCGTATTACCCACTCTTATGAATCTCGTGAGGACATAACTTATATACTGATCTTGTGTTATGAATCTCGTACCGTACCGGTCAAAAAATGGGATACCCAACCCATGTACCGTACCGCTCTCAATACCGGCCAATACCGAAAGTTCCGGGCTGTTCCGGCCATAACCCGGATCTCGTCCGTTACAGAAAACGTACACTTATATCGTATACAGAGGTTGCTCTTAAGCCCTCAACGGTCAAGAGGAAGAACAAAAAGAGAAGAGAAGAGAGAAATATACCGGAAAATCCTTCATTGCCGCTTGAAAACGTTTAGTTTTTCGTCCATATCAGTGTATTCGAAGTTATTTCAGAGGAGATCTGCGAATATAACTATGGCAGAGAGAGAGAGAGATGTATGAGTTTTATATTCTGTCTTGTATTGAAAGGGAGAGAGAGAAAGGAGGAGTTAGGTGACCATAGTTAATGTTGCAGACTTGCAGGTTTTGATGGAAGACTAGAGAAAAGCTCCACGTGTATTCCATCGGTCTCAAGTTGAGACTCTCAACCCAATAGTTATGATAGACATGCATAAATGAAAAATTGAATCATTATTCATAAACTTTTGAAAAAAAACCTTTTATTATATGAACTTAATCTTAATATAAATATATTAAAAAGAATATAAAATATTTATTGTGTCAAATCCGAAACGGTGCCGAGATACATACAGGTACCGGTACATACCGTTCCAATGGAAAAAATGGTAGAGTTGCCGGTACGAGATTAATAACTTTGGTTTTACCAAAAGGGAGTCAGAAATGCTGGAGAACACATTTCTCGGGTATAAAACGTCGTAAGTTCACTTGAGCTACCTCTCCCCCTCGTTGCCGATTGTTATTGCGTTAGATATAAAGTTTTTACATGGTGTATGTATTCAAACTTCACTGCCGAAATAGTGATTAAAATAATTACATGGCTTAGTCCGCTTATGGAGGAGTCTAGATATACGTGAGGGGCGTGTTGAAGATACAAATAACAACTATGTTTCTCTCTAATAGTTTATCCTTTTAGAAGAGTTCGTAATTAATCAATCTATGATATCAGAGTGGGTCCATTACTAGCTAGTTGGCTAGGTATGATTCGTATGAAATAGGATATCACTTAATACCATAAGGGGCTTTCAACTCATTATCAATTGATTTTGGGTTCAGTGTAAAAAAAATTCTCAAGAATAATAAAATTAAAACCAAGTAATGGAAAACTCAAGAAATGAAGGAGTATTTACAAAAAAAAAATAATTCTAAAGCTAACGTATTTTAAATTTTCTCTACTATTTTAAAAAACAAAATTCCTTTAGCATAAAAGGGCTGCATAACACTCTATTGTGCATGAAATCTCAATTTGGTCCCGGTGATAGAAAAAATGGCTATTTTGCCCATGAATTTGAGCGGGAGGGATGAAATTTAGACATAATGTTAACTATGGGATTAAATTGACACAATTAATACTAGAGGGACAAATTTGAGATGTCATGTGGATGAAATTGAGATATAATGTTAACTATGGGGTTAAATTGACACAATTAATACTAGAGGGACAAATTGAAATGTCATGCAAATAGAGGGACTATTTGTAAAACTTACCATAAAACAAAATATAATATGCCATTCGTGTGGTATCCCATTATGTGTAAAGAAATAAACAAATGTTAATTAAATATTTATATTACATTTACATCTTTTTTAGATGGGACTTCTAGTCAAATACTCCCTCTATTCCTATTGCTCGCCCTTATACTATTTTGGGATGTTCTAAATTTTTAGTCCTTTATAAATCATCAAAAAAATTAAAATACATGGATATTGTTGGAAATCAATATATATTTTCGAGTGTAAATGCATTTATTGCATGTCTTCTAATAAAGTTGAAACTCCTGTAAAAGGACCAGTAATTTGGAACAGATGGAGTAATTGTTTTCTATTATTCTGTGTGGATAATTAAGATGGATTATGCTTGTAAAACGAAGACTGCTGCTAATGCCACGATTAGTTTTTTTAGTGACACGACAGTGCATACTTTTTGACTGTCCTACCCCTAAATCAGTAAATCATTCTCTCTCGTATATTCATCGCTTTTTGTTCTATCTTTTATCACCCCCCCTTCATGACATCAACTTCTCTTCCATTTCCTCTGCTCTCTCTCTTCTCTAGCCATTTGAAGCTCATCTTTCAAGGGACGGTGGAGAGCACATGAAGGTGATGGATTTGAAATTGTCCATCCAAAAGATCCGAACCCAATTTTGAGAAAGCGAAGTGGCGGGGAAGAGAATCGTACAATCGGGCTGGGTTTAAATTTGTCGCTAATCTTCCTCATCTCCTGTTAATTGCGGCAGATTTTTGCAGTTTTCTTTCGAATGTTTATGGAGTTTGGTAGCTTTTGTTTACAAATTTATAGCAAAAGTATGTTACCACTCTCTGTTCTACACTGTCTGTATTTTGGTGTTAGGGGAGGTGGTTTACCAGTATAGATCATTGAGGATGATGGGAGCCTGATGTCTTTACTCTCAGAAAAGGGATGAGATGGATTCGAAGAGGTTGTGAGAGAGAGAGAGAGAGAGAGAGAGAGAGAGGAGTTGTCTTTACTCTTGAGAAAATGTCAAAATAGAAATGAACGGCATTACGACAGGAAGGAAAGAAAAAAAACTAACGGAGAATATTATGGTCACTATGCAGAAAATGTCGTGGCTCTAAAAGAAACTCTCGTGGCCAAAACGAATTGTGAAAGAGACGAATTGTACTAGTTTGACGATCCATGTTATGGGATAGTTCCTCCTGTTATTAACTTAAGTATTTTCTTGACAATTATCGAAAGGAATTGTAAGCTCTAACTATCATCCTTAATGATTTGAATGGTAACCCTAGCATATACATAGCCTTGTTACGTGATCAAGGTGGATTCTAAACCCAAGATCTTTTTCTCATCAGATTTTTAATCACTTAATTAGTTACTGCCTTAGTCTAATTCCCTTAAAACTAAACAAATCAACTTTCTCTCTTTCGAACTAATTTAGAAATTAATAGACTCTATAGTAACTTAACTAATCTGTCCCTACGGATTGCCATTCGGACTTAGCCATTGTTCTTTGAACAAGAACTCAAAATAGTCTGTAGCCATCTGTATATGGTCTGAGCCTTAGCTCCTTTGCAATTGTATTTGTGCTTGTACTCTGAGCTAGTTAAGTTTTTGTAGGCTGCCTTTCGTGTTGTTGGCTCCTTGCCAACTCTCCGCTTGTTATCTCCTCTTGGGTCTTTGGCTGGCATATGATTGTGGTTTCCCGGGGGTGCCAACCTAGTTGGGATGTCCAGGTTTCGTTGTGATGCTTTTTGTCTTTGGTCCTTTTAAACATTGTAATTTGGTTCCAATGATTAATAAATTTCTTTGCCGAGCAAAAAAAAAAAAGAATTAACTCTTAATTTTTATAAATTTATTTTTGGTACGGTACGACACGATCAATCAGAAAGGCCAGAATATACTCGATAGTATAACAGTGAATGATCGGGCATATATACCCCGAGATATGGATATGGAGCTATTTCTTCTCTACAGTTTTTGAATTTGATTGATTTTTGGGGGTCGAAGTTCTTGGTGGGAATTGCTTCTTTTCATGCTTGCTTGTTGCTGCTACTTCAAGAATTGCTGCATCTACTATTGATGCAAATGGTGTTCAAGCCTTTATCATATTTATTGTTGCTGGTCCATAAGGAATTTTGGGAAGGCTGCTGTTGTATAAATTCATATTGAATGTCACGACCTTGTTGCTGCTAGGTGTCTTATTTCTGCAGAATTGGAGAATGATATGGCTGATGTGCCTTGATGCTGCTGATTTGGAGGATGATATGTGATAGGCGCGTGAAATTCATGAATTTAAGCGCCTAAGTAGGGAAGAATGAGCACGTTAGACGTGGGGTTAATCCTTATTTTCCATTTAATTCGTGCACGTGGTGGGGTTTTGTGTTTGTGCTTAAA
>JAXBDA010006387.1:0-20961 GCA_036023075.1 Gaultheria prostrata
TGTGGCAGACGTGTCACTTGCATGTGCTTGTTATATACTTGATGTTGATTGAATGGTCATTTATGTTATATTTTATTGAACATTCTCTATGTCTCACACACTCTGGCTTTCCTTTGATTGCCAGATAACAGGTGGCTTTTGAGTGGGTCCACTACCGGTGATGTTTGGAGTCTCTTTTTGAGCTAACCTCGAGGACTTAGTTAGCCAAGTTGGTTTGTTTATGGTCGATCCGGTAGTAGCTAGTAGTTGGGTTGCAGCTAAGATATTTGAATACTTGAACTGCATGGGTTGTAATTAAGAGTTGTTGGTGACTTGACGTTTGAGATTATGGTTTGACGTTTACACTTTTTATTTTTATATTAGAAGTCTTCCGCTGTGTTGTATTCTGATGAGATTATTGGGTAGTATTAGGTGATGAGTTGGAATGCCACGTGTCCGCACCGACTCGGGCCCACAACGGATGCCGTTTGCGGGGCGGGGCGTGACATTACAGCTGTGGGAAGGTAAATTATAACACTATCCACTATCTAAAAAATAAGATCTGGAGGAAGGGGAATCGTACGGAGTAGTAGGGTTAGTAGATGACAGAGAAAGCAGAAGTGGAGCATTGAAGGCGTTGAATGAGGGACTAGTTCGATTTCGGTGAAGAGTAAAGAAAGAGGGAGAATCATAGGCGTTGAAATTATCTGAGAAAGGAGAGGGCTAGCTGTCGTCTGTAGATGGGAGAAAGAAGAGAGAGGAAAATGGGTTAGGGTTTTTGTTGGACTGTTGGACAAAGAGAGAGGACTTCGATGTCTTGAAGAATCACTGACATATTAGTCGATCTCACGGCTGAGAAATTATTCCATAGTTTGATCTCACTGCTTTATTTTTTAACATTGAACCGAACACATTTTTTGGGCTTTTTAGCCCAAAACACGTTTTCAAAAAAGCCCAACCAAACGGAACCTATGACTCGCTATATCCCCCTTCCCAACCCGACCCCGTCCACCTCTCCGGCCGAGACCCACTCCTCTTTCTTCACACACTACGTGCCACCACCGTGCAAACTTCAAAACGTAGATTAGAAAGATACGAAAAAAACATACTTCTATCAGTTTACTTATCCCTTACCCCTAATCTTTTATTGAACATTCAAAACGTAGATTGGTGGGGGGGGACATTTTTTAGCTTTTTTTTCTCGAAAATATCAAACCTAAATTCCTTTGTTCAATTTGAAAACAAAGAGATGAAAAAAGAGAAAAGCGAAACAGAAAATCACACCGTTGTGCCTTTATTCAATTTTCCTCTTTCTAGACATCTGTCTCGTTTTGCTTTAAAATTGTCCCCTTTCTCCAAGAGATACATACAATTATACAAAATCATACAGAACAAACATTTTCTTGTGCGATAAAGCATTCTTGTTTGATTCGAACGTAATGGATGGCCAAAGTTGATGACGATCTGGTCTTCTAGTCTTGTATGAGTCGGTGATGGATTACATCTCATAAGTGGCCACTAATTTACACACCACACACACACACACAGAGAGAGAGAGAGAGATAGAGAGAGAGAAAGAGGGGGCTGAGATGTAGATGAGGAGAGAAAAAGTCAGTCGACACAGAGAGAGAGAGAGAGAGAGAGCTTTAAATAGGAAAGAGAGAACCATTAAACACGTGGGCATAAAAGACAAATGGAGCTAAATGGCACTAAAGAAAATACTCGTGGCATTATCGCCAGCCATTCTCTTATAGTGAATCTGTTCTGTCCTATACTTACTATTCTTTTTGGCAAGTTTGCACCTGATAAGCCCTTGTACCATCGTAACATTTACAAACCTTAACCTGTAAATTGACTTCTTCTACAAACTTCTTCTCTGGGATCTGCGTCTGGATTTGTAATCTTACAACGGCAACCTTCGACATGATTTTGCCTCCGCGATCCTTGTAAACTTAAATGATCATGTTTTCTTGTGTTATTATAATTTGTTTTGCTTCCTGTATTGTATATTTGGCTTAAAAATTCTACTTATTTGCGAGATACTTGGAGAGATCTTTATGTACTCCTAATAGAGAGAGGGGAATGTTTCAAACTCCCGCCCGTGAGTTCAGTAGCTTTGCCTCCGGCTACATTCTACAATACTCGGGGCTGGTTTAGTTTCAGGCCTTAATAATTTTGGACTCACCGTTTGACTTATTGCCTTGTCGGCTTTACTAGACAAGTCCTTCTCCTCACATACATCAACTAAAATAGTCCTAAAAACCAAATTAAAAGCCATCTTAGTAGAACAGGCTCAACCCTATGATATGGTCGAAAGTTTCATCAGTTCCGGAAAGCAATGCCATGAGACAGTGGCGGCTCCAGGATTTTTGAACAGGGTGTTCAAAAATTACCTTAACTCTACTGGTTAACTAGCCATATATACACAAAATTTTATATATTAAGGTGAATAATGGGAACAAATAATACAAAAATACATGATGTCACAATCGCATTTTCTAGGCGAATTCTATATTTTAGGCCCAACAACATTAAATGGGCACATTAAGATTACCGTAGTTTTTATTGTAGGAAATTGTGGCGACTAGGTTTACACTTATTTGTTTTGACACATGCTCTCGTTTTGTAGATATAGAGTTAATTGTTGTTTAGAGAAAAGCCAGAGCACGAAATCAATACCTATAGACACTTTTTTTCTCTATCTATTTTTAAAAAAATTATCATTAAGAGTGCGTATTTTTTTAGCTAATATATATGGTCCTCGATTATGAATCTCATGGATTAATGGATGGTCACAGTGAAGGAGTAAGTGCTCAAACCCACCCGAGTTAATTAGATTATTAACTGTATTAGAAAATACAAAATAGTTTAGATTGTTCAATTGACCATCCATGGGAAGCTATGGAGCCGCCTATGGCTTCGAATTGGGTTGTTGACAATGGATTTGTTTGTGTGCTGATTTTTTGGGGCTAGTTGGCAAACTCTTTTGGGTTAGGTGTTCAAATATTTATGCGTAGGGTGTTCAAGAAAGCGATAAACTAAAATAAAATCCGAAATATTACACGTATTCTAAACAAATTTTTATTTTTAGGGTCACTTGACCAGCCTAACTCCTATGTGGAGCCGCCTATGCTATGAGTTATGATGACCAGAATCCGAGTCCCAATCCTAAATCCCAAGATCGATGTTGGCGTCGACGATACAAAAAGTTACACAAATAAGTTAAGGGAATGAGGCCCTTACCTGTAAATTGACTTCTTCTACAAACTTCTTCTCTGGGATCTGCGTCTAGATTTGTAATCTTACGATGGCCGACGGCAACCTTCGACGTGAGTTTGCCTTCGCGATCCTTATAAACTTAAATGAGTATCTTTTCTTGTGTTATTATAATTTGTTCTGCCTCCTGTGTTGTATATTTGGGCTAAAAATTCAACCTTTTTGCGAGATACTTAGAGAGATCTTTATGTACTCCTATTGGAGAGAGGGGAATGTTTCAAACTCTCGCCTGCGAGTTCAGTAGCTTTGCCCAAGATTTGTTCGTACTCCAACAAGGATCAGTAGTCAAGCTCCATTCTACAATACTCATGGGTGGTTCAGTTTCGGGCCTTTCTAATTTTGGACTTCCCGTTTGACTTATTGACTTTTCGGCTTCACTAGATAAGTCATTCTCCTCACATATATCAACTAAAAAAGTCCTAAGAACCATAAAGCAAACTTAGTAGAACAGGCTCAGCCCTATGATGTGGTCGAAAGTTTCATTAGTTTCGGAAAGCAACTACAAGTTATGATGATTGGACATCGATTTTTATCAGTCAAATATATTTGTGCAGCCATAAATAGACGGCGCAAAACTAAAATCAGATTTATCATTCACTTTTATTTTATATGTGTACTTCACATTTTTTTGTTGTCGAAAGTCGGTCAAGTTTTCAAATTGAATAAGGCTGCAAAGGCGTTGGGCCAAGTCAAGTTTTAGAATCTTTAGGTTCGCAATTTTTTAGCTAACTCAAGTATGAGCTTGAGCCTAATGAAGATTTGACGAGCTGAGTACTCGCATACTTTTTAATATGTATAATAAATCAATCATGCTCGACCAAGCTTTTGCGTAACGGCTCAGTTCATTTGCAACAACAATTATGTAATGTTTTTTTTTTAAAATCAATTATGCAATTTTTTTTAAAGGCGCATTTATGAGAAGAAAATGAGATTAACAATTCTGGTTACCAGCCCATAAAAACCCAGAGGCCCACTGAAGACTGGACCTCACCCTTTCATTTCTTGAGGAGTTATGTAATGTCCCTTGGATAAGGTTGAACATGATTTTGAAGTACACAATTGTGTGAGGTCCATTTCGGATTGTGTAGTACACAAATAGTAATGTAGATACATATAAGTATATATAAATACCATGGTACAAAAAGTAGATTGAAAAATTAAGAGGAGTTTAAACGTACTGAATTGACAAGCGAAGGAGTGGGTGAAAGACTTGACTTCAGAAAAGGGGGAGGATAAAGCGAAAGGTCACTCGCATTATAGCGGGAGTGGGGGCTTCAAAGGGGAAGCGAGAACAATATCAAAAAGAATAATTACTATAAAAATGAAATTTTTATTTATGAAAATTAGGTTATTACAGAGTAATTACTATAAAAAGTACTCCCTCCGTCCCATTTTAAGTGATCCATACAGGAATACGTGTCATTTCAAACCACTAAAAACATATTTTTCTATATTATTTTTTAATACCCAATTAAAGTGCTCATACTTTAATTTGGTGCAAAAAAAAAATTAAAAACATTCTACAGAAGTGTCTTTTTTAATGTCCACAACAATACACATTTCGCAAGCGGATCACTTAAAAAAGGACGGAGAGAGTATAAGTTATTCATAATACCCCAAAAGTACATATTTTCATGTTACTCAATACCAATAAATTAGAGGACATATTTTCATCGATTAATCATTCCTCAACATCCTTATTATCAAAAAATAATATACGCACGTTATAGGCACTTAGTAAAAAATCCAAAATATTTGACATTTTTAAAGGGAAGGACAATGAACTTTTGCAATCAAACATATAGACAATAAAAAATAAATAAAAAATCCTACCTCCGGCCAACCACCACCCCACCTCCGGCGACCACTCCCCGCTAACCCCCACTGATGTGTATCGAATGACAAAATAATAATAATAATAAATCGTCATGAAAAAATTGGGTAACCCTGAGGTCCAAAAAGTGAAATTTAGACTACCATTTAACCAGAACCTGTCAAACCCACAGGGCACAATTCCACAGAAAAGAAGAACAAGGAAGAAATGTATCCCCAATTTCATTCTTGTAAATGAGATATCACAACATTACTTAGGCTTCATGAAAATTTACTTTATGCTCTAGATGCTCCTCATACAGTCATTGGCATTACATAACGTCCAAAACTAACTTCAATACACAAAAGTATCATACAACCACAATAAGAAAACTAGGGTGTAACCAAGTCTGTTTTCTCACAAAAGAGAATTGATATGTGACCATATAATTTTGACTCTCAAACTACCGAGAAGATATAACCTACAGGCAAAGCAATCAGACGATTCAATATCAATAAGTAAAAAGAATAAGTAGGAAGCTACAATAGGCAACCTATAGTTGGATGTGTCCAAACTGTAGCTCTATCTTCCAAACCAATTTGAAATCTCAATTATTGATTGAAGAAATATAGTACAAGAATAGATTTTTATCCGTGTCGAGAAGCTATGAAACATACAAATTAAATCAAAACCAACAAATTCAGAATGATCAATTTTAACTATATAGAGGAAAATACATTTGCAGCTAATCAAGTATTAGTTTTCCCTGTCACAATCATTACATAACCTGGCCAAATAGTGATCAAACAGAAGAGACTCTTATGCTTGTTCAATTCCATTGAATTCATCTAATGTCCAGTCAACAATATGCCTTAAAAAACAGTGTCTAAAAGAGTAGGGAAAAAATGGTGAGACTCTAGCTGCTTGTTTTCCTGTGGTTTGGTCGGTTATTCAGAAGTACAACATTGGGAGAGGGATGGAGGAGGCCAGGATTGTTACCCGCAGCAGCTGAATATTTCTATCATGCTCCCTTTCCCTCAAATGATCCTAGCAAGGGTAGTTAGTTTACCCAACCAAAAACCGTTCTCTGTCTCTATTATGCCTTAAAACGGATTGAATTTGTGAGGTCTGTTATTGCTTGTGAACCCTGAATTTAGTTGGGGAATTTCAATGTGATCAGAAGGATTGGGGACAGATTGGAGGGCTTTGATCAGAATGCTGCCTCAGAGTTATACTCTTGTGTGAATAAAATTGAAATGGAAGACATGCCTTCTAGAAGGTTTTGGTTCACTTGGTCTAATAAGAGGGGGGTGACATGGGGATAACAAATGCAAGATTGATACCGCTCCTGTTAATGCCCCCCCCCCCCCCCCCAATGGATACCTTCCCTAATAGTGAAGCACTGTTCTTAGCTTATGCATTTTAGACCATTGTTCTGTATTGACACAGTTTTACCAGACATGTCACTGAAAAAACCATCTAAGTTATTTAATTTTTGGATGCTTCATAAGGACTTCAAAGCCATGGTGCAGAGATCATGACACATGCCCTGTTACCCCTACAGTGAGTTCATGAACTTAGACGGCTTCAGAAATGTGATTCATGTGAATGCCAAATACAACTCAAATATTAGCTTGAGAGTACAGAAGTACAGAACGCTACAACTGAGTTGATGAAGATTGAAGAAAATATTTTAATAAACCACTCTGAAAAGGCAACTGAGGCAAGAAAAAAGCATTGTGCAATTTGTTAGTGGAGCTCAGTAACTCAGAGAGGAATTGTTTAAGAAACAGAAATCAAGGGTTATGCGGTTGTCACTTGACATTGATGGACCAAAACACTGAACTCTTTTATCAGAAAATGAGTTCTCACAGAGTGAAAAGTAAGATCCTGAGATTCACATGTTCAGAGGGCATTACACTGGCTGAGGAGTGAGGAAGGGGCAGTAAAGAGGGAAATCCTTCCGTACTATACTGATCAGCTTTTCCTTGTTAACTCGAGCAAATTTCAAAAAAGTTCTGAACAGAAGGAAAGCTTGGTCAGTTTTTTGACTAAAGAGGAAGTATTAGCTGCTATTAAATCTATTCAGGGGGCTAAGACACCAGGAAGAGATGGTCAGAATTCTGCATTCGACCAAAAGAACTGGGAAATTGTAGGCAAATTGGTGGAGGGTGTTCAATATTTCATCTCCGCAAGGGTGATGATGCTAACGACTGGAATTCAACCTCTATATCCAAAGGTTCCCAAGAATAATGCTACATTCAGAGATTACAGGGCCATTACTTGCTGCAATGTACCTAGTAAACGTTTTACTAAAATTCTTGCCAATAGGCTGCAACCCCTGTATACAGATGGAACAGCTTATATTCTTTCAGGGAAAACCACGAGATACTAAAAATTTTGTAACTCTGCCGAAGTGTTTATGCATGCAATATTACTTTCATGTCACTCCACTTGTGAATTGCTTGCATGTCTTTGGCTTTCTAATTCTCCTTCCGTCTGACTTTGAATAGAGGAAGGTGACTATGAGGGCCAGGGGTTTGGTGGTTTTGCCTAGATCTGGAATGGCAGAGACATCTCCTGGCATGCTCGCGAAAATTAATAGAATAGGCATGTTTTTAATTCGTGAAATCGCTGGGTGAGACCAGCAACGAACGATTACAGGTGACGACCTTAGTCATGCTCTGGTGGGACACCACTAAGTGCAGGAAGATGACATTGTCTCCCCTTGACTTCGCATCGCTCGAAAGTTTGAGACTAGAAGGGGAACCGACCCTTTTTCTCAAGTAAATTTTACAAACTTGTATACAGTATACCTATTAATCTTACGTATATTTTAACCATAACCAAACCAAACCGAGCCTTATGTCCCAAATCAATTGGGGTCGGCTACATGAATCCTTTTCCTCCATTGATTTTTGTTAAGTGCTGCTTGCTCACTTAGACCTAGTAGACTCTAAACCTTGCGCACTACCGCATCTAATGTCACTTAGGGTCTTCCCCTCCCCGGAGCGTTGCTACCCAAAGCTATCCTATCCGCTCTCTTAACTACTGCATCCGCTGGTCTACGATGGACATGCCCAAACCACCTAAGCCTATTTTCCCTCAACTTCTCCTCTATAGGTACTACACCTATCATCTCGCGGACTGTTTCATTTCTAATCCCATCTCGTCTAGTCTTACCACACATCTACCTCAACATTCTCATTTCCGCTACACTTATCTTGTTCACCTGCTGTTTCTAAATAGGCCAGCATTCTATCTCGTAAAGCATCGCTAGTCTTACGGCAGTTTTATAGCATTTTCCCTTCAATTTTGTGGGTATCCTCTTGTCACACAGTACACCAGTATTGCTATGTACACGTGTGTGCGGACATATGTAATGTAAAACATGTGCGGATTTGTAGTTTTGGGGCACAATTGTAGTGTGATATCTTTACAGTGAACTAATATTTGATTTTTGGAGAAGTATAGTGGTGGTATTTGGGTTCACGCAAAGGTGTTGTGTCGCAGCACTGATTCTGTTGTCCTAGGTTTCTGGCAAATGTTTTAGGAAGCAATGCAGCAGGTCTACAGTTAACTATTTGTGGACAAAAAGGATGTTGAGCTCTTCGAATGCTAAAACACTCTGACTTCTTCGCAAATAGAATTGTAATATGAAAACTTTAGCCCAATTTTGGATTACTTTTGACTTACATCTGAACTAGCATAAAACCCGTGCTATGCACGGGATTAGGGATGACAGTTTATTCTCGATCCGACCGTGGGGAGGGTATTACCCAACCCGAAGATGAATAAGGGTCGGGCCTGAGTCCCATTTCCCATGCCCAAATCGGGTTTGGCCGGGTATGTCAATACACGAACCGAACGTGCCCAGATATATTTATTAGCAGTAATAATAATAAAATCTGATCATATATAAACACATTTTTATGTGGCCCGCGCTACCCGACCCGACCCGACCCTAACAGACCGGGCGGGCATCACCCCAACCCAAAAATCGAAACGGTCTGATCTAGGGCCCATTACCCATACCCGAATCGGGTCCAAGTCGGGGTCCGCAAGGGGTATTAAAACAGGTCAGGTCCGGAGTTTTCAATACCCGCCAAACCTGGCCCGTGGCCATCCTTCAACGGTGGTACTCTAATACTTAATAGATAGAGACCTAATAAATTTACTAATACAGAAAATAGAAGTACAACAAATAAATAATCTCAAAGTATTAATTAAGTTGCAATGTAGACTGAACAATTATCACATAACATGTACATTAAAATTATGTGACCGTAATGTAAGCTGGGAATTGACTCCTAATTGCTATGCAATCCTTACATAATATAAAACTACAATTGAAATTCCTACGTAGTAAGTCCCATGCACTACGCACCCTATAAATTGAATAAACTAGAAGGAGTTTGGACTAATTAGGACTTGATAGAAATTAAACATAAAACTTGGACTTCTTGATTGAAAAGTAAACACAAAAACCCTTTTATTCTTATGACAAAGTTGCTAAAGTCATTCCGAAAAAAGTTACACAAAAATAATAATAATGATATTGATGCATTAATCATACGAGAAACTGATTTTTTATAGACCAATTCTAGCAAGAAGTGGGCCACTTCAAGACAGTCCGATTCTTCAATGCACACACACACACTCCTAACCCCACATTCAATCCGCAAAAATCATGTATACACTATACATTGTACATTCCGTAGACTATATATTTACTCTATCTAATATTGTATTTGGGTAGCATCCCTTAATGCTCTCTTTAATATAATTATCTACTTATGAAAAAAAATTATGTTGTAGTATCCCAGTATACTAACAAAGGCTTTATCTCATTTTTTCCCCTAAATTTCTAATGTTGTCACACTTCAAGTTCGATTAAATTTAAGGTTCAATGAAAAGTTTCGAATTACTTACCGTCATTCAAATTTGAGAGCACGTGCATCGGAGAAGAAGAGCGCGCTTTGAGTGTGAGCTCTCTATGTCCATCTCTAGATTTTTTAGGTTTTTGAATTGGGAAGTCATGATATGGTAATAGAGGAAGAATAAGAGATTTACGAATGAAATTGATTGTCAAATTTTAAAATTTAAATTTAGTAATGTGATAGAAGGATTTTGATTTTCAAATATGAGCACTACAAAAAATTGATGCCTAAAGATTGTTAGAATTTGAAATTAAATACGGGCAAAGATGCCATTTTAGACTTTCCATTTAAAAAGGATAATGCCATCCTCACTAATAGTCATTCTGCAATAATATATAAGATAAGTCGGCAATTGTGTGCTTTAGTATAATGGTCCCATGAACTATTAGTCAATGACTGAAAGCAATATATTAAGCATTAACACCAACGAAATTCAATTGTCATCAACCAGAAAAGAAAAGGAAGATAGAGTATGTGAGTTACCTGCTCTTCATGTTTCTTCACTTCCAATATAAATAGTTTTGCCTCCAAACTTCACACCTCTGCATTGAGTGAAACTAGACTCTCCACGTATGGAATTGGCATATAACCACGGATAGAGTCATACAGTAAAAACGTACCGTCTTTCGGATCGTAGATGCCTATCCCCATTTCCCCTGCCATGCCTATCCCCATTACCCCTGCCGATATCAGAACTTGACCTTTCTTCGTAAGACACAACAACTTCACATTGAAACCACCAAACCATCTTCCTATTATCGCACAAGGCAAGACAAACAATCTAGCCCATGATTCTTTCTTCCCATACTCTTTCATTACATAGACCTCAATCTGCTTTACACGACCAGCACAATACACACAAAGGAATCCCCCCAATACCATCACCACCAAATCCTTCCCATCATATTCATTCAAAGAGCTTGGTGGCGGCACCTCCTTGAACTTTCCCTCCGCCAAATCAAAATAAACAATGACCCCTAAACTCGACTCGATCGAATACATTACCCAGTGAACAACTCCATTCACAACGGCCTGATGTTCCGACCATCGAAGAAAATAACGATTGTCCATAAATATGTTCCAAGAATTGTTTCTCAGACTGTAAACCGCCACCGAGGTTTCTTTTTCCTCTCGGAGAACAATAAAAACCCTATAATCATCAGCAGTGGAATCGTAACAAAGTCCATAAAGTAAGATGCACGGAAGCACATAGGGGCATGATATTACCCTGTGCGACCTGTTCGATGGGTTCCAAAGAGCAAAGGACTTACCAGGCTTAGTTTCATCGAAGAGTTCTTCACGAAAAGACAAGAGTATTAGACCATCGCAAGAGCACAAGATCCAGAAATAGGAATCCGGTGAGCTGTCCCACGGACAATGCAGCGATTTCGAATCTTGATTGGCGGATTCGAAATCGATGGAAGAGAAGGAAGGAGAGAATCGCTTCGTACTGAGTAGTAGTCTTTTGGTAGATAGATGGAGGTGGGTTTTGATGAATTTGGGGTGGGAAATCATGGATAGCCATGATTTGCGGATGCATTTGAAACGGAGCACGGATTTGACGGGCAGTCTGGTGAGGATGTCGAATACGAGTTCGTCGGGAATATTCTGCGCACAGATCTTCTCCCTGTTATCTCTTGCTTCTTGCGTCCCCCCTTCCATTTTCACTCCAATCTCGGGGATATTCTGCGCACAGATCTTCTCCCTGTTATCTCTGGCTTCCTGTGTCTCCCCTTCCATTTTCACTCCAATCATTACTACTCCCTCCCCCTCGCTATCTGTAGTTTGATTTGACGGGCTCCAGCTCTCTCAGTAGTTTGATCGAGGGTTCTGCATCAAGTGAGATTTGCCAAAACCCCCCACTCCCGTTTGCTAAATGCCAATTCTCATTTGCCAGAAGCATCAAGTGAGTTTAGCAATTTATTATTTTTAGCAAAAGGAATATGTTTGGAAAAATTTGATTTTTAACAACATATTTTTAGCTAATAGGAAATAAATTGGCGACTTTGCTTTTAACACATTTATATAAAATTGGTTTTTATCAGTCTCATTCCACTAACTCTAAAAGCCAGCTTATTTCAATTCCTAAGATATGTCATTCCCTCATAATATATCACATAAAAAATCGTAAAAATCCAATAAGTCACCATCAGTGGAACACCCCGAATTATAGTATTTTGATTATAGGGATACGATACTAGTTTTTTTCCTTCTTAATAGACTCTCTAGAGAGAGAGAGAGAGAGAGAGAGAGAGAGAGGAGGCGGCAGGAGCTCTCCCTAGGGTTTCCTAGCGGCCCCCGCACTCCCCCTCCCCCACCACCTCCTTCCACCTTCTACCTCCTCCTCCTCCTCCTTTCTTCTCCTTTATTTCCAAATCCGGACTTCCATCATCAGCGGCGGCACGACGGATGCGTGACAACTCCGGCGAGAAGCTCCGGCGACTTTATGTTTTCTATTTTTCTTCTTTTTTTGCTGTTTTTTGTTGTTTTTTTGTAGTTTTTTTCTTTGGTATGCTGTATTAGGGTTTGATTTCATGGGTTTAATGGAATTCTTTCTTCTGGCTAAAAAAATAGACTTTCTACATTTTGATAGCATTAGTAAATGCACCTCTCCCGCTCACAGTTAGTATTGTAATTTTTCCCCAAGGATGAAAAGACCTAATTATCCTTGCCTTTTTTATTTTTTTGTAATACATAATAAATAACCAAGGGTAACATGATAAAAAAATCAATTCATAATGTATTTTGAGAATTATTCTCTCAAACACTACTCTGTTGCAAAATTTATTCTACACATATATCTCAAACACTCTGTCTATTGATATATAATCTTTTTCTAACTACCAAGGACGGACTGAAGGGCGAGTGAGTCAGGACAACTGCCTTACCAGTACCCAAGTTATTTACTAGAATATAGTAGGTTTTTATACCAATACATTAAAATCATACGCCTGCCCAATATCCTTCAGAATAACTCAACACCGCCAGACCAATTGTTTTGAGAAATATAATGTTTTTATTAGCAATACTTTGATTCATTATATATGTAAGTAATAGTTTTGGTAGTATCTTTACAACTTTCATTGACAATTTATAATTGCCTTCTATATGTTGTGAATTTTAGTCTTCGCCCACCCAATTTTGAAATCCTACGTCCAGCCCTACCGACTACAATCCAACAATCTACAATTCAAAATGCAAAACACAAAAAAATTTGGTTCCCAAATGCCCCCTTAATTGCTTAGATATGAAAAAAGCATTTCGATCAAAGCCTTTAATGTTATACTCTGGGTATAAAATTACAAACCATGTTCAATAAGTTATAAACCCCAGTTTTCTAAAGGTTATAGATGGTGGAATTGGACTAATAGTTTAGTGGATCCTTTAATCGTTTGTTGGGTTTGGCATAGTTTTGTCTACCAAAAAATCTCCAACATAGAAATACGGATACGCGGGGTCCCGGTTTTTTCTTTTTTCCTTATACTCGAAAGGGGATGAGGAGGGGATCAGAGTAGTTCAGGGCATGATCATAGTGACTCTAGATTCGCTACGGGGTACCCGAGATCCAAAATCCATAACTGTGCACCACACAACCCGAGGCTAAAGAAGACAATTGGCGGATCATTGGTCCCGCTAAAATGAAGGAAAATGTCAAATGACAATTGACGGATCATATATATAGCACAAGCGATATAGTTATTCACCGCGATTGTACATTAAAAAGTAGTTCTAACTACAGAGATGATTGTGTTCTTCTGTAAAACAATTTTGCAAAATGGATATCTATGATGGAGAGATCCACTGCTCCTGTGGTTCAAGTGAGATCGTATTTCTCTTTTGCACGTCCAGTGAGTTTTGAAAAAACAAGAAATCTCAAAGATAGATAAAGAGAGAACTGGGAAAAGTGTGAACGCAATTCTTACCATGAACATTGCCAAGCGAGAACAAATCATGAACAATAATAGAAGAGCTTGTCCCACCATGCGTAATTATTGATGTACAAGCAAAGTCACATATGTGTGCATGCCTAAATAGGAGCGCGAGAGTCAAAGCGTCCATCAAAAACATTCCAAACAAGTAAAATAGCAAAGAGCAAGGATTCAGAGTGACCCAAGGGTCTTAATAAAGGATCATTTAACTAAGGGGACAAATCTGACAACTCAAATTAAAAACGATGTACAGATTGAGAATCTGAAACTACAGTCAAACACTAGTTTACGGGAGATGGTACCCAATAATGTGTGATGGGAAGAGGCCCTCGAGAACAGCTCTGCTCGATAATAAATAATGTGTAGTTTTCCCAGGGCCTGTGCAATAGCCACTCAAAGCATGACAAAAACAGCAGAGGGAGAATCATCGCCTATTTCCCATTCTCAAGTTCAGTGTCTTTTGTTCTTGCAAAACAGCAAACTAAGTAGGCCAAATAGAAGCCAACAGAATCACTAATCCTGGGCATTTCCAAAGCTCTCATGCAACTCATGCTGCCACCCAAAATCTCTTCCATCACGGCCCATATCATGATCTGAGTATGACTTATCTTGATTGTGTTGCATTAAATGAGGCGGGCCTGGTGGTGGAGGCAGCGGAGGAAATAGCATAGGCTGTGGTGCTAATATACCTTTACCATCCCTTTGATCCACACCACTTCCACCCTGCACTGGTTCCACTACCTTATTCATCGAAGAAGGTGGAGCCATATTTGAAGCCAGAACTCCCATATTTTGCCCATAATCCCCCTGAAAGAACACAGGCCTGACTTGAAAACCATCCACCATTCCTTGACCTGTGGGCCCCATAATCCATGGACGTGGAAAACCATCCGAGAAATTCGCTGCCACCACTGGACCCGGTGGAAAACCCAAAAGTGACCCCTGTTCTGCTCCGACTTCTGGTGCTGACTCCGTTCGTGCCATCTCGTAGGAACCACCGTAAAACGGAAGACCTCCTTCGGGTGGAAAAGGAGCGTAACCAAATGGAGGGGGACCCACAACCGAATTTGAGCTAACAGGCACTGTGAAATTAGGCAGCGGCGGATGGGACCCCTGCATCAGAGGGTAGTCAGAGAATGGGGTTTCTGGTAGACTTTGAACTTGACCGAAAAATTGTGAGGGCTGCGGCTTTGGCTGCATGATTGACCTGGGTGGTGGCTGTGCATCCCTCGGTTGTGAGTCCCTAGGGGAGAAAACTTGCCTTGGCGGCGCTCGAGCAGTGGACTCAGAGGCTGTGGACTGTTTGGCACTGGCGGCTTCTGAATCATTTGCTCCCTCTTCTTTCTCTAAGTTGCGCTGGAGAAGGTCAGCATGGGTCCCGTAAATGTGAGATTCGAATTCGGTTTTTTTAAGGAAGGACTTGAGACAATGAGGAGCAGCACAGATGAAAATGCCATCCATCATTTTTATTGTCTGAATCTTTTGAATGCGTTCGTCACAGCTGTGTAACCGGAAACACAATAAGCACTTGGTTAGACTATTCAGCACAGTTTTCATTGAAAGCCAACAAAAATCACAACTGTTGACGGTTTGATTAAGCAGAGGACCTGTAGTCATAAACTGCGGCACAAAATGCTAAAGAGGAAGCAATTGTGCAAGGAATAAGAAATCTTGCATCTGGATTCCGGACTGAATGTTTCTCAAAACAATTATCCTCATCAAGATACACCACAAACAAGAACAACAAAGAAGTCTTGCATCTAGAGACTGGAATTAATGTTTGTCAATTCATTTACTACAAACATCAAGAACAAAACATAGAAGATAGCTAGAAAGAAGATACTGAGCATGGCCTTACAGATAGCAGATGGAATCACTCCTTGCACAATCGAGACAGAAGGCATGGTCACAAGGGCTCTGCAGGAACATAAACTTGTTAATAACATTTTCCTGGTAACTTGTTAATAACTTGTATTAAAATCATGTGGCGTCACTTGATCTTGCTCTTGTGAAACAGGAAACTCAATTGAAAGCGAATTTAGCTGTCCATATTTCAAGATTGAAATATGGTTTGCATGTTGTGCCGGGTAAAAAAGTTATGGAGTTTGAGATTAAAAATCATCCAACGAAGGGGGTTACTTTAAGGATATAAGTATTTCCTTTTACCACTCCAAGTCAAAATAACCCATTTTTCTTAACAGAAAACAGAGCTCACCTTCAAAGCCATTCCACTTAACTCCATTAAGAAACATTTCAAAAGAACTTTTTTTAGCCTTTGAACCAAATTTAAAGAAAATCATGCTTAGAGCAGGTAGTGAAAGAGTCAATGCACCTACCAGGCGTCCGTATATAGCAATGGGAAAATCACAGCGGACACAAAAATGAACTCGCTCGCCAAGCTGGCGACGGGACCTGCGACCGACAGTCTTAACAAGTGAAGTAGCAGTTGCTGAACCAAGGCCCTTGGCTACAGGAAGATCTGCAAGGATTAGGTGGTCAGGACATGCAACTGTCACAGTTTCCACAGGCACGGTCTTTCCCCCAGAGCCCCCTTCTACGGATTGAACACTTCTAAGCCGGATCTGAAGCATCTTCATAGAATTGATTCCCCTTATCCGCTCTGTGCTAACACCTAAAAAAAATATATATAAAAAAACAGGTTCAAGCCTAGGAATGAGGGAGTGTAAAAGGATAGAAAAAACAAGATATTTAATCAAAGATTATATTTTCTTAAAGATTAAAATCAACTATATCTCCAACTACAAAAGTAAAGCTTGTGTCTGCTAGATATTGCCAAGTAAGATCCCTAGAAGAGGAATTACAAAGCATCCACACTTGGGGAAGAGAAAGATGAGCAACACGCAAGCTGGCCCGAACATCAGGTTATCAAAAAGAAAAGAAAAAAAAGATGAGCAGTTTAAACTATAGTGGCTACTGCTCCACTGACTCTAGTACTCACCCTAAAAAGCAGAAAATACACTTTAAGGCTCACAACGTGTGAGTGCTGGAAAGGAATTTCATATGAACCTGAAAACCTAATCCACTACGTTAGGTGGCAGATGATGTTGGTTTCATTGGAGCCAATTTGCAGGGAATTTCCCCTTTCCAGCACACCAAAACAGATCATATTGGTATGCTGCACTCACTTTACCTTGTTAAGGTGCTCCAAACACATCCCAATCCCCACTTTCTTTTTGGTAAGTTCATTTCATAAAGAAAACACTTGAAAAATTGGCAACAACGTTCAAAAAACTACAACACTACCCAAGTCCCAAGGGAATACAGAGAACCAAAACCAGAACCAGAACCAGAACCAGAACCTATACCATTTAGACTATCACCGCAGTTCAAAGACACCCAGAAAAGAGTAATCAAAAATTAAAAATACACCCTTAATAAGTAATCGTCATCCGTAATATCATTTGTGTTCCTAAGAAAGCCCTGGACAATTCCCGAGACTCCTTTATTCTACTATTCTTTTCTTCCATTGATATTTTAAATGCCTATTAGGCTAGCTTTTCCACTCTCCTGGCTTTCTCACAAAAATTTCATCCTCTAAAGAACCACCGATTGCTTGGTTAGAATCAACAAGGGCAGGACTGGTTGGTCACCTAGGTAAGAGAGAGAGAACATCTTTTTATCGGCCTCAAGATGTCAGCCCAAGCTCATCCGAACCCATCCTATCCTAGCTAACCCAATCATCCCACCCTAGCTCGGCTTATTTGAACACAAAAATGGGAGGAGGGATGCCTTTTAAGCTTGCTCTGGTTAATGGTTTATTCCTGTTATGCAATGACTAACACATTCTATTCATCTTTTTCTTTACCAAATGTTCTAATTGAACTTAAATTTCGATTACAAAGCTAACAACAATAATAGTTCATTACAAACTTCTAGTGAACTTGAAAACCAACAGAATACAACAAATCATATTCCTAATCAGAATAATCAGACACTTCGGGATCGGTTGCGTATTGCCTATCCCTCTTAATCGCTCTAATCGACTAGTTGGGGTTGAAGCCGTTCCTTTCAACATCGCTCATCGCTCACGCCTCACGGCCTTTGCTATCATTTCTTGTCGCCTTATCTGCCTGGTCATGGCCTGGATCTTTGATTTCTAAGGTTAACAGCGCCAGCGAATCTGTTAAGTTTTGTGCCAAAAAAAAAAAGGGATACAGTTTAAAATCTATAAGGTGAATGACTTCCAATGTTGGATAGACACTAAAAATTTAAATACTTGGCTAGTTCTTAGCAGTGGGTGTTTTTTGCTAACCTAACCTGTATAACAACTTTGAAGAATCACTCAGTTTCTCTTTCTCGCCAAACAACCGTAAGGCAATACTTACCATCAAAAGCTTTCTCAAAATGATTACAAAGCGAGACAAACTAAAATCCAACGAGTCTGCCTACGGTAAATCTGCTAGGCATTCAACTTCAGAGGAAAAATCCAACATATCTGCCAAAAAGAACACTAAACAAAAGGGAACCAGTTTTGAGAAACAAAAACAGAAAAAGAAAAGGAAAAAGAATTACAATGAAAAGATGATGCGTACGTGGTCCTAAGAGCTAATCCAAAAACTCAATCCAAAAAGGTTACGTAATGTAAATCATGCAAAAGATGTCATTCAAATGCCTATCATTTTGTATAGCATTAGAATACGTTGTTGCTATGGTCTACCCATTAACATTCATAATGCCAAATCCAAGGCTCCATTTGATATGCATAGATTTCAAATAAAGGGATTTGGCATTATTAATCTATGAAAATAGCCCAAATTTGGGTTTGATAAGTAACATATACATTTCAATTCCAATTATGAGTTTTCTGAAATATGTTCTGTCAAGGACTTGATACAGCTCTCCTACCTAGTTTCAGAAGGCAACTATAGCTAAGCCTCTTATATTTTATGCTGAAATTGAACATCAAACATTCACTTGAAACCCATACAACCCAAACCGAGCCTAACGGGTGTGACAACTTACGTTACACCAATTAGCAATGAAGTAGAGATATAGGACGAATCACCAAGTAATCGAGTTCTCACACTGTCACACAGCAACTCAACTACTCAAGCACGGAGCATGCATAATTTGCCAAACAAATTAAACAGCAATTGTCCAAAATACTTTGGCAATTTGCAAAAGGATATAAAATTTCAGCAAATAAATTGAAGGACAGTGTGATTGTAAAAGTGAAACTGAGACACTAAAAGTATATCTTGTATGAAGCAGACTCATTACCATAGGGCTCCATTTATACGCTATCTAACAAGCATAACAGAGACCTATTCCCCAAAATCAATCACCCATACATACTAGATGACAACAACTGCAAGTGAAATAGTCATCGATAAAGCCAGAAATTGCAAACAAAGATAGCAAAATCGAAATAGGCTTACACATCGGTGCAATAGAGAGAGAGAGACAGACAGACAGACAGAGATACCTGGTCAGTGCAGGCGATTGATCGGAGCAGCACAGCCGGCGATCGGATCCCCAGGGAGATAGGGAGGACGAGCAGAGAGAGGGAACGGAGGAGTGGAGAGAATTGGGGTGGGTATCTGTAAAAAGCCCTCTCTCACCGGGGACGCGATTAAAACGCGTTATTTTAAACTGCGCTTTTAAATTGGAGATTAAGGCTTTGTTTGGAAAGGAAAGTAAAAAAAAAACCCTCTTCCTTTGATTGGTTTATGAGGAAAAAGATAAGAAAAATAATTAAACTAAATTATTTTAACTAAAAAATTTCTTCCCAACTTTTCTCAATCTTTTCTTCCTTTTTTTCTTTTCCTTTCGTTCCCTAACTTCCAAACAGAGCCTAACTTAGGGTTAAAGATATTTCTACATCTAAGGCCCAATTTGTATGTCTTCCAGAATCCTTTCATTAACTTAATTTTTGGGGTTAAAGAGATTTTCTGCCAAAGGCCGGATTTGTATGTCTTTCTGAACTTACCGTTTACTTTTTAGAACATATTGAGTACATTAATTAGGGGAAAATTACAACCATCGGAAATCAATTGATATATGTTCAATTTGTATTGCGGAATATTGAAAAAAATAAACCATTAAACATTGAATCGGAGCCCAAGATGTTTTAAAGATAAACTCACATCTCTAACATGCGTGTTTGAATCAAACTTAATCTCACAGGTTCAAGTTGCGATTTGTAATCGAGACTGTTAATGTTTTAGATTTTATTGAGTGCATTAATCACTCAAAATATCACATCCATTGCATAACAATTGACATATTTTTATTACACATTTATGTTGCGGAATATTGAAAAAAATAAAGCGTGAAAATTTCACTGGATGAACACATTTTTGTAGCGGAATATTGTGGACATTTTATTACTAGTTAACAGAGAAATTAACGCCATTTGAGTGTATTTAGCAGGGAGGGGGTCTTTTTTTATTGTCAGAAAAGATAGGGAGGTCAGTGTAATTTCAAAAACTTCAGGAGAAGTCCCTGTATTTATCAGAAACCGGGAAGGAAAGTGAAATTACCCTTTAATCTTTGTTAAATCTGCCGTTCTCTAAATAGCTTCTCAAATCTGGAGGTAAAGTGTTGGATAGCAAGTCTTTCATAATGGTTTGTGGTCCATTTGGTTGGCCAAAAATGAGGTAATCTTTGGGAGTACAAATCAAATTGCTGGTGAAGTGGGGGATAATTTCAAAACAAGGGTGGCCATGTGAATTAAAACCAAATACAGCATTAAGGATTACTCTATTCCAGACTTCAAAAGATGTTTGGAAGGGATTAGGAGGATTAATATTTGAGGCAGTCTCAGGGATCCTTTTCTTGTTTTCTATTTTCTGTTTCTCTGCGGTACATTAGTGAAAGCTTTCTTGTTTCCCTCCCTCGATGTATCCTTATTAAGCTATAATATCCTTCCTTCTTTTGCCAGCAAAAAAAAAAAAAAAAAAAATTAGTACTTCCTCTGTTCCTTTTTAATTGAAAATGAGATGTGAGCAAGGATGGCAACCCACCCGAATTGTTGGTTATCCGAACTGTACCGAATCGATTG
>JAXBDA010006388.1:0-20959 GCA_036023075.1 Gaultheria prostrata
AACCTTCCAAAGCTCCTTGAATCGATTTCTAAGCTTCGGCGATTGTCCTCCACGGCATTGCGGGACCTTGGATACTTCCGGATACAACCGGGGATTATTTGGAGCTTTGGACACGCCTTTTTAGCTCTGATTTTCTGAAACTCATCAAAAACACAACTCGCGCAAAATCAATCACTTAAAGGCACAAAATGCACGTGTGTGTGATCTTAACGAGCGAGATAAGCCCGAATATATACAACATTTGGTGCTTATCACACACCACGTGGCGTGTCCAATACGTGTCCCCGTGGGCCTGTGTCATATACGTGGATGTATCGACCTCTAGTAGGGTCCGCACTTACTTCATAGGAACAGATGAACAAAATCTTCAAGGAAAAGACAATCTATGATGAAGTTTAAGCCATGTATCAAGGAAAAGACTATCTACAGATGAAAAAACATAAAGCTCCCGATAAGACATAAAATAAATGTCAATAGTCTTGCTTTTTCCTCCACAAAATTAAATGGATGATAAAAATGATTTCCAATTATAACTGAGATACGAAAGTATGATGTAATACAAAGTAGAAAACAGGAAAAGAGAAATGCTAGAATAACATATGACTTTGCTGCATCCAATTTAGTGTGTCGAACATGCTTTTAAATTGTAAATTGGCTAGCTTTCATCTATGTGCCGATTAGGGCGTGCTTTATGATTGTTTAGAGAAGGTTGAGACTGGGTATACCTTATTAGTGTGCCAAAATCATTCTTGTTGTACTGATCCTTATGCCAAAACCTGAGATAGTTGACATGGTGAATATTATTTTCACTTTTTCAAAAACAAAAATATAATGAAAGTGGAAATTTTTTTTGAATAAATGTTAACCTTGATCGAACACTACAGCAGAACTTCAAGGTAAACAATATTTGTCGTGGAGTCTGTTTCGTCCTTGTGGAGGAGGACACTTACATGGTCAAAAGATGTACACCTGCACATCCCCACATAAAATTGCCCATGACTAAACATAGGTACGTGCAAATCTAGCCCAATGTATTTCACAGACTGTCCTTGTGATTTGTTAATGGTCATAGCATATGCCAAGCGGACTGGAAATTGACGCCTTGTCATTTGAAAATGAAATGCCGAAGATGATGGGCTCAAGAAAATTCTTGGTATAAATGCCAAATTGCCAAATTTTTCGCCAATTAAGATTTTAACTTCCATAATTTGAGGCCAGCACTTAACAACCATCATCCTTGTGCCATTACAAAGTCCATCCTTTGGGGCAATGTTCCTTAACAATATTATAGGAGAACCCACTTTCAACTCTAGCTTAAAAGGCGGAAGCTCTGGAGGATCTAATGAGTTTAGTTACTCATTAGTATATCAGGCAGTAATGTTGCGATCAATTTCATCATCTTCAGATATTTTATCTGCAGCCAAATAAGTGTACAAAGTTCATGGGTAAACATTAAGTGTTGTAGCATTTATGGCATTCACATCCTCGTTCCGAGCAGAGAGTATTGTCCGTTCAGTAAGGAACGTTGGGGTTGATGTACTTGCTACATCCAGCTGGGGGTAAACTGCTAACAACAATTCACTTAGATCTTGGCATTTATGTATTGTAGGCGGAAGTTTTACCACTTCTTGTGGATTGGTTCCAATCTGACAAAAGATAAATAGACATAAATAATTATTTCAAGCTACCAATGGACTTAGAAAACTAAGATTGCCAGTTATAGTAAGGAAACTTGGTAGAGTATTACCTCTGTCAAGAAATTTGCGAAGGCTGCACTTCTAGGATCTGAAGTATTCAAACACATGTTCAAATACAAATCAAAACACAAATATCACTCCACAATGCTGAGCGTCTCATTGATGCATTGACAATATCCTCACGCACTCCTTTAGGAACAACTGGTAAAATCTGCCAGAAATCACCCCTAAGAACAACAGTGATGCCCCCAAATCGATTTTCACTGTCACAAATTTCCTGTAGTGTGTGATCAACCGCTTCAACACAATGCTTATGCTGCATTGGTACTTCATCCCATATTTTAGTTTTGTTTCTCTAAACAGCTCAGCTTGCAACGATTGGTTGGTAAACCTACAAAAAGAATCCTCGTGCACATCTAATGGGATGCAGAAGGTTGAATGTGCAGTGCGACCTCCTTCTAATAATAAAGATGCGATTCCAGACGATGCCACAGTAACAACTATATGCCCAAGACTACGACATTTCTATGCAATCGTATTGTACACATGTTTTTCCTGTACCTGCACCCCTATTCAGAAAGAAAGTAGTTCCTTTATTTTCGATGACGGAAGAAAGGATTGCATCATAAGCGGTGCGCTCGCCATTGTTAAGGCGTTCAATATTACTTTGTGCATCAAAGTCTTGTGCTTGAATCTGAAGTTGCCGATGCTCTAAAATAAGTCTGTTACCAACTACATTTCTCCAATTCCCGATAAGTTGGTGCATGGGTGGAAAGTCGAGCAAACTCTTACCTGATTCTTGAAGCAATTCATTTAGAAGGTAAAGACCATAGTCTTCGATTTGTGCCTCGCTTGGGTTCAAGATTAAAAACAATGTCCGAATCTTTTGCGCAAGATCATCACATATATGCACCGAAAACCGCTTCCATAACTCCATTGGTTGCTGGGGAGAGCATTGCGTAAGGATAAGACTAAATAATCTCCTCAGTTGATACCCGGTCTTCATTACTGCAACCTCTTCAAGACATTGTACCCACTCATCATCATCTTCTAAAAGCCCTTTAGCCATGCATGCTGACTTAAAAGTATCATGCAGAACATTGTTCACCGTGCGCAAGTTTTCAAAAGATTTTGGTCCTTTGACCACAGTTAGTAGCAAACGCAGGTAAAACCTCTCACCACTATTGGGGCTAGCAAAGTACATTCTACCGATTGCAAACCCTAGTTCTCTTGGTTTCCACACCTTCTCTGTCGGTTTCCAAATAAAATGTTGCGGAAATTATTGGTACGTATAGGGAATAGCATTGTCATGTTTGGCATAC
Organism: Gaultheria prostrata; assembly: GCA_036023075.1. NCBI lineage: Eukaryota > Viridiplantae > Streptophyta > Magnoliopsida > Ericales > Ericaceae > Gaultheria > Gaultheria prostrata. The sequence goes on from JAXBDA010006388.1 coordinate 3,020, forward strand.
CATTCAAAAAACTCAGTAAGGGTAGACCTTTGTTGTCTAGCTCTAGCACGAATAACGTCCAATGATTCATTGGGATTGAAAACACAACGATGCATTCCGGGTAAATGGAGTGTCAATCATGTAACTGTCGGCACCTCTTCGTGTAAATGATGTCCAAATATACGCCACGCTGCTTCAGGCGGACTGATATACCTTCCATCAAGATATTGTTGAATTTCATTTACCCCTCCCAACACGATCGTTGTGCAATTGTAACCCTTGTAAATGTACTTGTGAATATACTTGACGCATCTCATTCCGGCACAAACTTCTACGTTGATATGACAATTGAATAGTCTGGAAAGATGAGGATTATATGGTATGACATCCCTATTATCAACTTCTTGGCCCCTAATAGTGTACACTTTCCCATCATTTCGACGGCGATAGATGCGATACCCATCTTCACCCATGGTGGTTGAGTCCACAAACTCTCGAGAGTATCTCTTAGTGCACTTGTTGTTTTCCATACATACTGCTTGTGGATTCCGTGCACCGCATGGTCCGTGTACCATACAACCCTTGATAGTCTCAAACAATGCGGGGTCGTCTGTTGGGTTTGGAAATTCTGCACATACTAAGTTGTCTACTTGAGCAGCTGTTCGAATTTTATCAGGACCTTTAAGGAACAAAAGTGCGTGCATATGGGGTAGACCACGTTTCTGAAATTCTATTGTATACACGTGCGCAACTTTGTCACCAAACACTTTGTTTGTTTCTATCTCCTTCATCAAGGCCTTCCTTTTCAATTCAAATACTCAGGCAACTAAATCCGGACGATCAGCAGCTCTCTGATGCGGCAACAAAGTTGAAGTAATTTCTGGCCAATTGGGATTTGCCGTCATGGTGAGAAAAATATCAGGGTGACGGTTGTATCTTGTGATAGCCATTGAATCTTGGAAAATCTCAAACATATGTCTTAGACCTCCAAGAAAGGAAGACGGTAAAATATACCTTTGGCCAATTTGATCAGGGTTCAGCTCATTCGGGCCAATATCAGTCAAGTCTTGGTATATTTCCGAACGTAGTTTTCCTTGATTAAGCTTGAAGTATGTCAAACGATTTGTTTTGTTGCGGCCCAAGCATCTACAAAATTCCTGAAATAGTTTGCTCGATCTCAAAATTGTTAAATACTCCGTGGGACGCTCAAATAAACGATAGTTGTAGTATTCCATTTGAAAAGCCATATTTTTTCTAAGGCATCAAACATTCAGAGCCATGGGCATGTTTAGCGCATTGGTAGCGCATGGCGCCCTAATCGTCGTTGGGCTAGCCCATGCTGCACTTGCCCAACAAATTCATCCTTGCTCTTGAATTTTCATTTATTTTTATTATGGGAAATTTATCGAAATGGTCCCTCTAGTTTCACCCCTGTCTCGATTTAGTCCCTCTAGTTTCAATTTCACTCCAACGAACCCTGTAGTTTCAATTTTGGTCGATTTGAGTACAATCGATAACTGTCGTTTGGGAAATAGACGGAAAACCCAATTTGGGGGTTTTTGGAGGGGCAGACCGGTCTTTTCCACTCCCTCCCGCCCAAAACCAAAACCTTAAGTGTTTTACCCCTTTTGTCGTAATTTTTTTCATCCAAAGAGAGAGAAAAAGAACGACTGCTGTAAATTTCTCTCTCTCTCTCTCTCTCTCTCTCTCTCTCTCTCTCTCTCTCTCTCTCTCTCAGACGCACACATCGACTACCATCGAAGATGAATTGAAGATCAACAAAGAAGAATATCTGGGATGATTGATGTTCGATATTCTTCTTTGTTGATCTTCAATTCATCTTCGATGGTAGTCGATGTGTGCGTCTGTGAGAGAGAGAGAGAGAGAGAGAGAGATTTACAGCAGTCGTTCTTTTTCTCTCTCCTTGGATGAAAAAAATTACGACAAAAGGGGTAAAACACTTAGGGTTTTGGTTTTGGGCGGGAGGGAGTGGAAAAGACCGGTCTGCGCCTCCAAAAACCCCCAAATTGGGTTTTCCGTCTATTTCCCAAACGGCAGTTATCGATTGTACTCAAATCGACCAAAATTGAAACTACAGGGTTCGTTGGAGTGAAATTGAAACTAGAGGGACTAAATTGAGACAGGGGTGAAACTAGAGGGGCCATTTCGATAAATTTCCCTTTTATTATTGAGTTTGAAGAGGAGCGCATGGTCCCTTATCCGCACACGGGGAGCGCGCCCTTAGGGCTTGATGCCCTTCCTCGGGTTGGCTTGTGATTGATGGATTTCTAGTGCGTACCTAGACCATCTATAAACATATTTTTCTCTCTTTTAGGGTACAAGTGTGAGATCAGCCCACTTTTAGCTAGAGAAAACTTTTCTTCTAGTGCACTTGTCTCTTGCTTCATTTTGGTGATTTAAACTTAGTGTTTAATCATCTTGATTCATTTTAAAGAAATTCTTTTATTACCATATATTTTCTCTACTTTGATTTGTGTGTCAATAAACCTTCTTTATTTCATACATGCCTTCTATTCTAGTTGGCCGCATGAATCTGGAGCCGTTGTTGTGAAACAGAGATCGAGGGGTGTTGGACTCGAGAAAGTTATGAAATCAAAAAGGGGCTAGGGAAACTGAATTGAAGTTCGGAGTTAGGTGTAACTTGGGGCAAGTTGATACAATAATTCCTAATCTTGTATGCAATTGATTTAACCTTCTGATTTATAGCAATTGAGTAAATTAGTCCGTTGTTTTATACATAGGATATTTTAGATCCTAAGTAGTTTCCACGTAATTCTTTATGTTCGAGTTCTTTAGTTTACTCGCTTATTACTTAATTTGTTAGATTGGTTGTTTCACCATAAAAAATAAAAAAAATAGATTAAAATTGATGTTAGCTAATTTTTAAGTTGCAGTCATATTCACCCTCTCTAAAACTTGCCATCCATTAGTTCAAATTCAAATGTAGAGACGCTCATCAGAGAAAGAGAAGAATATTTGAATGACAGATTCCGATGAATGCGCGCATATTGATGAACATTTCATGGTCGCAGTAAAGACATTTCTCTGGGTTAGGTGAGCATAGATTTGACCACAAGCATCCTAAAATGCATGCATGAGCTTGCTTGACCTTTATTGCACATTTGAACTGGAAGCAACTTCTTTGTTTTTTTATGTAGTACTCTCTTCTTCGTCCCAAAATATTTATCCAGTCTGTAAAACGTGAAATTAAAATTAATATAATTTTTCCAAGAATTGTTTTTAAAAAAATCAACAATCTACTACCAAATATCCATGAGTTCTAATTTATGGGAAAATGTCGAATTTTTACTTGAAAAAAAGGTATTCGTTATTTTGCGGTATGGAGGTAGCTGCTAGCTTGTACATTTTGTACCATCTCGCCTATTCTTGTGGAAAGAAGGGCGATCTCTCATTGCAGGACGGAATCAAAAAATTCTACTTGTATACCCATTCTTGTACGTAACTCAGACTAATAAATTGATCTCTCAATGCCTCAAATTTCCCTCTATAAGGTTGGTCAAAGTACAATTGTCGATCAACAAATTGTCAGTGTAGGGGCATTTAAATCTGAATTGTTTTGTCTTGAGATCGTCCACTTTTTTATGCCAAATGTGGTTTGATTACAAATTACCCGTAAAGATTTTCCAATAGATTAGATTATAAGAAAAAACAATTTGAATTAATCTTTGAGGTGTAACGGTGGGTTAATCTTCTACCAATTGCAATGTATTCCGATTGATGGACCGGGTACCATGTGGCCGAGCCTACATGATACCCGAACGTTGCATCCAGGCCGTCCAATATACAAGATTAAAACACTCTCTCTCCTCATTCTCTCTCCTCTTTCTCTTTCTTTCTTCTCTCTCCATATCCGGACCACCCAAAGTGAAAATGGGGCCTAGATGCGCCGAAGGGGTACCATGTGGTACCCATTCAGTACTGAAAAAATGCTCCTAGAAACTAGGTTCTTAATTTTATTTTTATTTTTGTCATTCGTTAATCCTAATCTACTCTATCCTATGGGACTTGGGGAGGGGGATAGGTGCTTACGGGAATCGAACCCTGACCATGTGCATGAGAGTATAAGGGAGGCACCAACTACAGTACTGCACTCCACTTGCAGGTTCTTAATTAAACAAGTACAAAAGAAACTAAACCTTGTGCTATGTTTGGATCTTTTATCTATGAAGAAAGAAAATTGCTACTCTTTACTCTGAGAGAAACAGAGAGATTTTTTTTTCCTAGAATATTTAATCATCATTTTTCCTCTAGATTTATTTGTTCTTCCTACCAAACGTACGTAAAGCATGGAGAAATACAATAACAAACGCTTCTATACATTAGATATGTATGATATGCACCCTTTAAATCTCCTTGAATCCTTAATTTTTGTATGGTAATTCACAACATTTAGACATACGCATAACATCAATCTCTGTTTCATAAACATTTAGTTTGTGATGAGCAAGGAAGGAGCCAAGAATTTGGTTTAGGGAATGCCGAGATTTGAGAGAAAATTTTACATAGGAAGACAAATATGTTGCTTTTAAAGTTTTTGTGTTACATAGTGCTATTACATTTCAGCTTAACATATATATGTTGCTATGTTGCTTTTATTAATTTGAAGCTCATTGTAATTTGTTAGACGTTAAAATCTCCACAAGTTGTAAAACCCTTCATTTTACTATGTACGACTACTGATAGAAGGAATATGATGTACGAACCCTAGAAACTGAACGAAAATATATTGGGTCAAGCCTTTAAGATAAGTTCCATAATAAAGGGGGCCAATTCACTAAGTTATGGGAGATTTTATGAAGAAATATATATTTATTTGGGGTATCTTATGCGATTCATCCAAACTTGAGGGGGCCAGGGCCAGCTCACCCCATAACTTACCTTCATCCGTGGTGATAATTTTTTGTTAAACAAATGTTATGAGTTTGTGTGCAAGTGTTAGGAATATCTATTCAAAATATTAGGCACTCAAACGATTAAAGTGGTGGCTAGCTCATGCAGTAGAGCTCTTAGATGCCCCACACTGCATCATGGGATCGAGTCGAGAAAAAAAAAACAATTCAACAAGTGTGTGTACACTCAAAATAGATTGGGCCATCCAGGCCCATCAAGCAGTCTTGATATATGGTTGGGCCGAGCTATAGTAAAACGTTAGGGTGGGATAGTGGCCCATGAACTCTCAAGCAGTCTTGCCCGTTTTGAAGTTCTCCTTTGTACTGATTCAGTAGAGAGTGAGAGAGATTTCTTAAATTACATTATTTTCTCCTTGTTAAATTTTATTGCTATATTTCTCCCACACTTCTGTTCTTTTTCCCCTTTACGGTGACCATCTGTCTATCCATGTCGAAATCCAACGGTCTCATTAATTAGATTCGCGAATTAGAATAGATAGGATTAATTGTATTGGTATTGGTAATTCGTGGATTATTAATTTATCCCCTTATACTTTTTAATTCAAAATTTAACTGATGCGGGATTACCTCCCAAAGAGGGCATTTTGTTTTATGTACTTATTATTTAGAGTACTTTTGTTATTTTCCAGGACTTTTAGTATATGGTATATATTTGAGAGTATTTTATAATTTCCACACTCATTAACATAAGTTTCCAGCCGTGCTCTCCAGAATCCCGCTCAATCCCATCTCCACCAAGGATTTTGATCCGTGGTTTTGTCATAATAAGGGGGTGTTCCTGTTTATACCCGTTTTTTCACTACAAGAAAATGGAGATCTAGTAACGGATTTTTTAGTAACGGTTGGATAAACCGTTGGTAAAAATTGGTTATAGTAACAGTTCTAAAACTGTTACTAAAAACAGGACTTTAGTAACGGTTTTTATTGGACCGTTAGTATATTAATGTACTCTAGTAACGGTTCAAAATCAACCGTTACTAAATACCCTCCTCTAGTAACGGCTCAAAACCAACCGTTACTAAATGCCCTCCTCTAGTAACGGCTCCAAACCAACCGTTACTAAATACCCTCCTCTATAGGCCCACATGTATATAATATATGCTAATATATACTACAATCTAATTAAAGACCAATGTATAGATGTCATCAATTAATTATATTATATAATTATAAGCAGCTATAAATACCAATTTTTTTTACATGAATGATGTAATTAACAAAGACAACAAAATCAACGATCCCGATCGTCATGAGTGTGTCTTGATCGTGTGGTTACTGTACATCAACTATTGCATAATGCTTAGTTTACCATTAATTGCATTCCGATGAAAAGGGCTTTCTAAATCGGATTGAGCCAGAAATTTACATGAAAGATTTAATCAGCAAGCACCACAACATCAACGATCTCGATCGTCAAGATTATGTCGGGGGCATGTGGTTACTGTACATTCAACTACTGCACAATACTTAGTTTATATCAATCATGTCTCGATGAAGGGGCCAAGTATACCCGATTAAGCTAAAAACTTACATGAACGGTTTAATCAACATGCACAATGAAATCAATGATGTCGATCGTCATGACTGCGTTGCGGTCATGTGGCTACTGTACATCTACATACTGCACAAGACTTGGTTTGCTATCAAGTAAGTTGAACCCATAGATTCTAAAGGCCATTACCGAGTCTATTTTTATAATGATCGATCTGGACCGTCAGTATTTCATGTTTTACTTATTTCATAATTTTCACCAAAATTGGAAATCATTGGATATTTACAACCACATGATCGGAAGATTTGAAAACCTCCAAAAAGGCATTAAAGTCTTATAGAGCACCCTCAACTCTACCTGAATATTTTTTTTCCCATCGGAACCGTCTATCTTTTGCATACTATGGAGTAGTATGTTGCAGAAGAATGAAGTTAATCAGGTACCGTTAGAAATCTAATCGGATGAGAAATATTATTCAATATACATAGGATCCTAAATTTTGAAAAAAATAACTAAAAATTGGATTAATTAGTCAAAAATTGTTGATTGTGCTGATTTTTTAGGATCTCAATCGAATAATTATTTTAAAATTATTGAATAACTCGGATTATTTTTGTGGGACCAGTGGGCTCCACACAACCAATAGTTTTTTTTTTTTTGAAAGGACACAACCAATAGTTCAGTACAAAGAGAAAGAATAAAAGCACCATATAATTTTTATTTTTATTTTGCTAAGTAATTTTTTTCAAACGCTAATACTACCAATTATCATTGAATAGCTCATAACAAACCAACAATTACAAAAATAATTTCATTTTTTCATGATTAGGTGCAAATGCATAAAACATACATCTTCAGGAGTAATTTTGTGCCTCTCTCGAAATCTGTAAAAAGGAATCATAAAGATTTAGACAGCTTTTCTATGGACCGCCAAAATGAAAATTTTCCTGCCGAAATAAGATTTGTTTCCCGCGAAGTGTGAAAACTGATCCCCCCAAATTCCCAAATTACAAGCCCTAACTTAGTTTGCTCAGTTTACTCTCACACCAAAACACAGTCGAAGCTCTCACGCCAACACTTATTCTGCTCTTGCGCCATCTCACCGTCAAAACCACTCCGATTCTTGGGCTCGATAGTCTTCGACGGCACACCCCAGATAACCTCCATCGATTCAATATTCTCGGCTTTTGATTCTTTGATCTCCTTTGTAATGTGTATGTATAGATGCAGGATTTATAGGTGTGTATGGTGTGTGTATCTATGCCTTTACACAGGTGGAGGTGGAGAGAGAGAGAGTGTGTGTGTGTATATGGCAAAAATTATTCTTTAATACAACCCCAATATATATCTATATATATACACGCACATATCTATGTGGTGGGTTTGGGTTGTGTCGGCAAATACTTGTATTTATATAGGAATGTCAGATTTTTGTATGCTTTTTATATGAGATATAGTTTAATACAACTTTGTATGCTTTTTCTCGTGTTTTCTTGTTTGTAATTTCCTTCTGGGTTGGTTTTCGTTGGAGTCAGGCTTATTTGATTATGTCTAAAATTAGTTGTCTTGCTTCCTGTTCCTTTTTAGTGTTTTAGGGAATTCTTTTAGTGTTCATCTTTGTTTATTGGTTATACACTACTTATTTTTTGTGCTTTCAACCATTTTCCCCAAATTTGGCATGGTAAAACCCATTCGCATCATTTCCCGGACTGAATAGATTTAGTGCCAACGATATAAGCTGAAATGTAAATGAAAAAACTGAATTGACAACCTAAGAAGCACGGATACGGATATGGGATACAACAAGACACGAAACAAACAAGCGAAGTCGTCATTTGTTTGAAAATTATGACACGGACACGTCGGGGACACGCCTAGTGACTAAAGTTTACTAAAGTTTTGTCTTTAGTTTAGTAATGAACCCACTACAATTTAGTTTTGAATCCACCTTGACCACCACACTAGATTTGTTCCTCCTAAAAGTTGTAATCCACCTCTTGCAAGTTACTAGTATAGTATATTACTCGTACATAGTTACCAGTAACTTCGAATATCGGTTTTGACTTTAATGATTTTGGGCTTAATTTGTACAAAAAAATTGGTGTATCTTTAGAGTTGAAAAATCAGACATAATATGGTTAAGAGTTTGAGATTGGTGTATCTTTAGAGTTGAAAAATCAGACATACTATGGTTAAGAGTTTGAGTAAAATGTTATACATATGGGTCATCGATAAAACACGAAGAGATTTTGGATTACATATATAATATATTCATCTATCTATTAGGTAGTACATTTTTCAGCAATGAAATATGAAAGAACCCATGTTCATATATTCTTGTAGTCGCCACTGGACACGTCGAATGCAAAATGTATGTGTGATTTGTAGAGGTATGTTAACTCTGAGCTGTGTTTTAAACATTAGATTTTAAAGCTTTTGACCTGTCCTTACCATGTTCCAAGAGCGTCACCAACGAAATATAATAACAAAATGGACTAGTATTTAGGCATGTCCGAAATGTGTCCGGAGATTGTTGTGTCGAGTCCGTGACCGACACGTGACGGACAGGGACACTTGAGGCCAGCAGAAATGTCCCTGCTTCTTAGTTGATAACTGTTTCTATTCAAAATACCAACGATGCAAGTTGAATGCTAAACGGAACATCTGAAATTTAAACTCCAAATTTAGAATTCAAATCTAAAGAAGAACAACAATTCCATATTGTTCTTGGATAAAATAAACGCAATAGCAAAAACTGCAGTTAAGGTGCTAACTTTCATGTTGGAGTAGCCAAAAATGCTACAGATAGGCAGCATTCTATTAGGATGAACTATAGGCAGCATTCTATTAATGCCGAATAGACAGCCAGTTTTTTTCGTGCCCTTGAGAGGAGTAAACCCTACAGCAGGCTGCCAGGAAACAAAATGTTGTGCACATGGGGCACCCCTTATTGTTACTCTAGTACTCCAGGAGTTGAACTTGTTATAGTCCTACTGTTTATGAAAATTCTGTTGCTTGTTCATTCTTTCAATTTCATTATCTGTTCATATTTTACATGTGCTTCTTGTGCATTTTACTTATTTCTTACCAACATGCTATCTTTCGGAGCAAGGAAAGGTATGGACAATATAGACTCTAACTCCATAACTTATATGATTTCTAAACTTTTATTGTTTATTTGAATTATAATTTTCCTTATGAAATGGTTGTAATATAGGGGGAGAAAACTGGAGTTGGAGTTGATAGAGCGGAGATGTATAAGCTGACCCACGAGAAGGGCGACATACCTGTTAATGACATTGCATATGAAAATATTGTATTTCAGTCTCAATCTTGGTAAGTGGCCCTTGATTCTATGCTTTTGATTGTTGAGCTAGTAACTGCTTATGTTCATGACCTGAATTGATTTGGGGCGTTGCTAAGTACCCTAGCATTGAATCAGAGTTATATTTCTTTGTTTTCGATCAAAAACTGAAGTTAGAGGCTGGGATTGAGAAACCCTCACTGGGAAATACAGTTCTTAATTAGGTTAAACCCATCTCTGAAGTTGCTGAAACTGGTTGTTTGGAAGCTGAAACTGGTTGTTTGGAAGCCGAAACTGCATTTTTTTAGGGCTAAATATGCTGTAAATAGTGTTTTGGGTGATGAAATTAGAACCTAGTTGCAGAAACTGTGTAAGTTTAGCCTGGAAAACTGTTCTTAGTTGTTGTAACTATCTTCCTAGCGCTGAATCTGTGATTTTAGAGTTGAAAATCATGATTTAGGTGCAGCAATTAGCTTTTCATATGCTGAAACTGTGATTTAGGAGCATGAAAGACCTTTTATTTGCTAAATTGTGTTACTAAGTGCTGAGTTACAGCCCATAATTGTTGAAAACCTTGAATTCTTGGAGTTTTGATTGAAAGCTTCAACATATGACAGGTTTTGACCATGAATTCCTTCCATTGTCGTTTTTATTGCTAGCAATAGGACAATATAGAGGCGTCTTTTGTCGAGACAAAACGGGCGTAACAGATTTCTCCCTTCGCACTCTCCCTAAAAATTTCCCTACCAAGTCCTCTCTGTTTCTTCTCTTCTTTCTCCGGAAAATTCCCCTCTTACATAGTGTCTTTCCTCTGTTTGTATAGAGATTGGATGTGGGTAGTTTTTTTCCATGAAAGCATGTTCACAGGTGGGGCAGTTTAAGGAGTATTTCCTCTCCCACGTTGCACACGAATAATCTCCAGCAAGTAACTGCTTGCCTATGCTTTGGACATGTGTTATATGCAACCATGACTTTAACCTTTTAACCTTTCACAAATAATGGAATAAGCTTTGGACATGTGTTATATGCAACCATGACTTTAACCTTTTAACCTTTCACAAATAATGGAATAAAAGTAGACTTATTGCAAAGGATTTAAATATCGGTCGATACGCGACGTATCGGCCAATATGTATCGGTTTTTCAAGGGACCGATATACGGGCCGATACAGGCCAATATCGGCCGATATTTGGCTGTATCACCGATACCGCTACGTATCCCGATACCGAGATTTAAAACCTTGCTATTGCATCCACATGTTTATTTCAGCAAATGTACATGGCTATACATTTGGGTATTGCTACCCACTTATTGGAACTCCATTTGACTTTGGCATTATCCCACCAAGCATATGTATTTTGGTCCCCTTTTTTTGCTCATTTGTTGAATTGTTTACTGTTGCTCCTTGGCTGGTATACTGATTAGGATTTCTTGATAATTGATTGGGTGTTGCTCTCTTGGACTTGTGTTGAGACTCTATATCTCTATTGTGTCATATTCTACTGTGTTGCTGGATTGTGTGAGGTGCAATGAAGCACGAATACGGGATACGGATACGACACACATTCATTACACAACAGTTAGGTTTATCAAATCTGCATACATAAGCTGCCCTATTTCTGGACATACTTGCATTCATTACAAGGGTTTTCTGGGCTGTCATTTTTGGAACAAATTCTGGGCAGCATGCATTCCGAACAGACCTATACCCTGTCTTGCATTATAATAAAGGAGGTGAAGGGGCTGATTTAGTCCCCCAAAACAAATTGTCTATTCCCTCTCTTCTCTTCTTCTCTCAAACCTTTTCGATATAACAAAAATGACAGCCCAGAAAAGCCTTGTAATGAATGCAAGTCTGTCCAGAAATAGGGCAGCTTAATATAGCCCAGAAAACCCTTGTAAGAAGCATCTTTTTACTGCTATTGAAGACATTTGTTAAGAGATCTCTTCACTTAGATGTTGAACCTAGCTGTTGATATCTTATTTCTATAGTTGGTTCTGGAACTTTGTCCGGGAATTTTATGCGCGTGCTACCAATTGTGTTTGGCATCTTTTTTTTCTTTTTCCTTACATTATTTAATTATTTTCATTGCCTTTTTTATTGCAGGTAGTAGGACAATATGGAAGAATCTAGTTGCAGATATCTATTTTGATGGAGGACTTTATCAAAGGGAAACTTATGATAGGTTTTGTCATTTTTGTCTGGACAATTAGTCTTAGCCAAGGTATACCTTGTGGATGATTGTTATGCTAAGTATGAAGATTTGATGTACTCTTTGCTTTTGACAAATTCATGTGATGGTTGTTTGAATTATGGTATCTAGGTTTACTTTTGAATGAAATTACAATTCCTAGACTTTTAGCATTATGGACATGTTATTTGTAACAGGTTTTTAGGTATAATATGCAAATAAATGGCATATATATGGTTGCTATATATATATATATATATATAAGGTCTATAGCAACGGTTTTAAGTGTTGTAGCTTCTGTTTAAAAAAAAAAAAGGGGGGGGGTCTATACCAACGGTTTCAAGTATTGCTATAGCTGCTATTTAAAAAAATAAAAATAGGGTCTATAGTAATGGTTTCAAGTGTTACTAAAGTCCAACAATGGCATGTGTTAGAATTGTGGTGTTGCGACGGTTGTAAGTGTTACTAAAGCAACCGTTACTAAAAAGAATGGTGATACCAACAGTTGCCAAAAGTGTTACTAGAACCCTACAGTAACGGATATATTGTAACACTCAAACGTTGGCATAGGTCATCTGGGCCTTTACTAACAGTTTTGGCCATCTTCTGCCACATTTTCAATTGTTACAGAAGTTAGAAATTCTTGTAGTGTTTGCATTTTTTATCAAGTTGCCACGAGACCCCAAAAATCACGCAACGGCGAATGAATTTTGCCGAGACGTTGGAATTTATTGGTGTCACTTGTAAATTTCTCAATGGGAGTTGGCTATGTGGTGTTTAATTTTGCGCAAGCCTTGTTCGGAGCAAGACACACCGAATAATTTTCCAAATGGGTCACTTATTATCCTTTTTCTGCACGAAAAAAGTAAAAAGGTTATTGATAATTTTGAAAACCATTTAGATATTAAATGGTCAAATTATCTATGTTCCACAAGGATAGGAAGTTGGTTATGGATAATTACAAGGGCCATTTAAATTAAGAAAAAGTTAAATGGCTATTTATTTCTAACTTTCCATGAGAATAAAAATAAAGAAAGTAGTTGGAGATAATTCTAAAGAGCTATTTTTATAATTAAATGGCTAATTATTATCTCTAATTATAAGAGGACTAGAGATAAATAAGGGATTATATGTTATTATTTATCTATAACTTTCCGTATTTGAAATAGGAAAGTGGTTAGATACATTTCCATCTCTTTTCACTTTATTTGCACAAAGATAATGTTAAGAGGAATTGGCCAAGGTCTGGGCTCTTCAACCATTGGCTATCCATGTTTTAAGGAGTTGGTTATGAAGATAAAGCCACGTTTTAAGGAGAAAAATATGGAACAGGCCTGAAGGCGTGAAACTCGTCAGGCCTGACGAAAATTCAAAGTGTTGAACCAGCAAGATAAAGATGAGCTTGAACCTTGCAACCAACTTCTAGGCGGGAAATTCAAATTCAAGGCGCCAACAATGTAACCCTTTGGCCTATAAATACAAGAAACAAAGAAGGATTATGGGTCCTGAACCACAAAGCTCACGCTTACAAACCCAACTCTTCTCAGAGTTTTTATCCATCCACTCACGTAGATTTTATTTTATTTTTCCTGTCCAACGTATGTCTAGCCTAGACTAGCATTCATCTTTATATTTCCTTTGTCTTTACATTTTCTTGTACCCAAGCTTTATTGATCGTCATTAATAGAGTTTGATTTTATTTTACCTCGTTACGTTCCATTTTTCCAAGCCGTTTTGAGAAATTATAAGTCCTTTTCGATAAGGCATGACGAACTAAGTGTGATTCTACCATTTGGGTCACACGCAATTGCTACCATTCGAAGTCAAAAAGAGGCACGCAACCCTCTACAAAGTTTGAAAAGGCACGAGCTCTTTTCTAAGTTGGACTGCAATCCAGTCCTGGCACGCCCGCACTAGATCGCTCGGCCTTAGCATTCACGTCCAGGCCTTCGCAGTTATTTTTTCCATTCTGGAACAAACAGTTCCACTAACGGCTTATTGGCTTTTTTGGCTATTTTTTATTAGGGGCTTAAAAAATAAGCTGGCTTATTTTTAAGTTAGTGGAATGTGTTGGCTTTTTGTTGATGTATTGTGAGAGAATGACTTGTCTTGGATTTCAAAATAAGCTAGCTTTTTTCAAGTTTAATGGAATATGTTGGCTTTTTTGACTTTTTGGAGTTAGCAGAACGGAGTAGCTTTTTGCTTTAAGCTAAAGTCGGCTTTTTTTTAGTGGAATGAGGCCTTATTGTATTGATGCTTGAGGAAGAAGAACTGTGATTTTTCCCATTATGTTCCATAGTGGGTATTAAGTTTGATTGGACATTATCAAAGTGATTCATTCAAAGTCATTTGTTTCTCAAATGGTCGCAAAAAATCGACAACTCAAACATGAGAGAATTTTTTTGATGGAATGGCAAGAAATTGTATCGACCGGTCTTTGTTCACCGCGGCCTCTCCCGGATCTGTTCTCTTGATTTGATCCACAAGCCACATCACATGGCCTAAAATTCTAAAATCCAAAGTACTAACAGTATCTTACGTGGTTTATTATATGCCCAAGATCACCCATGTAGACTTTCGATGTAGAATTAAACATTCTCCACCCCCCAAAATCTCAGGTATTGCGATCTTCCCTCTTTTATTGCCCCGCGCCCTCGCGAGGGGTGAGGCCTTCCCTTTGGTTAGTTCATCGTGGGCCCAGTGATTCGGTTAGTCCCTGGGGAATTTATCTTTGTGCAGTGCTGATGGATCTGACTAAGGCCCTGTTCCACTAATGCAGTTTTGTTTTAAAACTGTCTTGATTTTTGTGTTCACACATTTTTACGTGATGTATTGCGAGAGGAAGGATGACCTGTCTCGGTTTTTGGAAAAAACTAGTGTTTGGAAAAAAAAAAACTAGTTAGTAGAACACCCCCTAAATAGATAATTTTAGCCAATTCATCAAGGCTCCTAGTCAAGGCAAGCAAGGTAGGAGCTGAATCACGAATGATCGTAGTCTTGGTATAGTTAAAATGGGAAGATATTCTCAAGGTGGAGAACTTAGATTAAATATAAGTTAAAAGGCTAGTAAATGAAATCACCTACTTGTTTTCCCCTTCAGTACTGTTTTTTAATCATATATGAACTGAGTTTAACTGTAATGAAAGGGTTAGTGGGGTATGAGTTACCTATTGAGTGATTTATTGCTCATTGTGCTATTGTTGTCTCTGACATATTACGTCAGATACAGAAGGAGAAGAGGAAGAGCCGTATTACTGGATGGAGGAACAAGCCGAGGATCAAGTACTAGCAGAAGACTGGGTTTGAACCTGCAGAACATCTAGAGGACCCTACCATCAATATTTTTAGAGGTAATTAAATTATCATCCGCTTTTTGGATCCAACTTTGATTTTCATCCCCCATATTTTATGGAGTTATGTTTTCATCCTTCTATAGTGTGATTTACCATTGTTGCCCTTGAAATGGTATATATATATATATATTTAAAAACGGAAAATTGGGAACTTAAAATGGAAAATTGGGAATTTCCGAGATTTTAGGATATGACGTATTGTTTGAATTTTTTGTCAGTTACTTTGATTGGTAAGTAAATCCTCAAATTAAGAACTTTTTTGAAATTTGTTTCCTTTTTGAAATTTTGAATTCTATGTCAGTTAATCCCCTTAATCCTATCCCCTTAAACCACGTTGATATCAATCAAGGTATTTAGATGATATTGTTTGAGTTGTTTTTGTAACTCTTTCCGTATTGGAGATTAAATTGTTCCCCTACGGATGTATTTCAAATTTTGGGAATGATAATGTCCGGATTTTTAGGGGGTTTTGAAAAAATGGAAAATGGAGTTTTAGGGTTTAGGGCTTAGGGTTATGGTAAAAAAAAAAAGTTTGCCAATTAAGTGGGTATGGGCAAAACAATTGCCGGATAGTCCAAAATTATGGTAAGAAAAGTGGACTTTAGTTTTACCATTTGAGTTGTTTGATTGGTCATGGTAAAATATCCACAAATATGGTAAAAATATTTTAGAAGGAAAACAGCCATAAAATATGGGAAAATTCAAACCAAACTACCCTCCAAAACATGGTAAATCACTAGTTAACATTGTTGCTTTGAATGATGGTAAAAAAATTGGCATTATTTTACCATTATTTACGTTTGCTTGATTCATGGTAATTAACAAGAAAACAGACCACATGTCTCCAACAATCAAATCACCCATTCTCAAATTTTTCCACCTACCGAAACAGACATGTGCATTCAAAAACCAGTCGACAAATTATGAAGCCTATCTTAAATATACCCCAGAAATGCATATCGTAAATAAATCCAAAACATGCTACTAATTACCTGACTTCCAGTCAACCAAAAAGCCTAAACATGAACTAGTTTGTTATCCAAACTAACTAGATAAAAGATAGTTGCTCAACCCGCCTAGCCATACATGCATCCACCTTATTTGGCTTCCTCAATGATTTGGATGGCGGAGTAGTAGGAGAGTTACCCCGTGGAGTTAACCGCAAGGCAGACTTCATGACTGGCGTAACCCTTGAAAGAATTCAAAAAAAATATATCATGTTTTGCACGAAATATACCATCTTTCTAATGTTTCACACACTCCACGAAATAAGGTCATTCGGCAAACTATAGTAAAACAAAGAAGAAACTGTATACATTGACAACAATAAAAAGTGGGAAATAGATAGAAAACATGGTTTAATCACAGAAATTGGAAAATCCATAAGCATTTTTTGTCATGAAAAACTACCATGTACTACCACAGTCAGAGCTTACTCACGAAATCTCCGGTTGCCTAAGTAGCTGAAATCTCAAGCGCAAAATTACGAAATCTCCGGTCGCCTACCTTCTTACCATAATACATGACAAATAAACACATGCAGGACAAAATAATAAATGGGACAAAATAAAGTCCACTTTTCTTACCATAATACAGGACAAATAAACACATATAGGACAAAATAATTACACCATACTTGAAGGCAATGGTAAAAAATATAAGAGCCACATGCATACTTGAAGGCAATGGTAAAAAATAGTTAGATAAGGGCCACATGCATATTTGAAGGCAATGGTAAAAAATATTGACCAGGACTAAGCTTATAGAGTTACACCATTCTAGGTTAATAAAAAAACTGTTTAATGCTAAAATCAAACCCACAATTAACTATCTACATTTCTACACATACAGGAAAAAATTAACACAAGCCCAACCTCACAAATGGGACGGGGCAGACTCTTGGGACAGGCCCTTAGGTTGGGCACCCGCGCGTATGTGCTCATCAATCTTCATATCCTTCTGTTACCAACTGATGGTTTACCTCCCATTCAAAAATCTTCTATTCTTTTTCCCACTATTTATTATTCTGACATTGTACCATATCTTTGCATTACCGTAGAAGGCCTCAAACTGTACTACACACACAGTTCAAGAAAAGTGATATTCCGTCTCACATAAATTCTTTCGGTGTCCGGTATTCTACCCAAGTCTGGTAAGCATTGTTCTACTATTTCTGAATGTGGAAACACAGGACATCTGATCCTAAAAGTTTCTCTTCAAATTCTTCTAATTCTAAATTGGTCCACTTTCTCCCCTATTCTGAATGAGGTCGCTAACCCGTGTAAACCACGTCGTCCTCCAAAGGTATAAACGAAGGAAACCCAAAAAAAAATTGTACAATCAAAGATAGAAAATATGGTTTAATCACATAAATTAGAAGTCATAAACAAAAAGAACACATGGTAAACTTTCTCTGTAAACACTTACGTTGTCGAGCCATTCTGCTGAACAAACTTTTGCGAATAAATGGCGATTTCAGACTATTTTCCAGAAATCGACGACAGCAATGGTGAAGGATTTCGAGTGCGCTGGAAAGATTGTGTCACGCCCTCGATTTTCAACATAAATAATCAAACATTTACCTTTCAGGACATTACAGAAATCCACCTTACAACTTCCCAAAAACTAACTCACATTGTCAATTCCATTGTACAAGGTCAAGAGCTA
>JAXBDA010006389.1:0-20954 GCA_036023075.1 Gaultheria prostrata
TATATATATTAAAAAATGAGTCACAAAAATTGAGGAAAAAGATCTCCATATAAGTAAATTGGAAGTTTGTACTGTTAGCTTAACATTGTTATTTGGAATTCTGTTAACTTAACAGTGTTATATTTGCAACATGTGTCGATCTAGCTTCCAGCAGCAGTGTGCCAAATTACACTTTTTTACCCCAAGTCTTGATTAATTATAAATTTACCCCAGAAAGTTTTAAAATAATTCATTTTGACCCCCGCCGTGTCCCCCTCCAAAAATTCAAATTAGCCATGTCCCCATCCACCTGGCGTGTCCGGACACTGCGATACGGGGACCCCTAGAGGTGTCCGTGCTTCTAGGTCATGGTGGTTGGCCCGCTGTAATAGCCTTCCATAGAGAGGGAAAAAATATATATTCTTGGCTTAATCTATTGTATTCTTATGATGATGGGAGGAGTTAGACTTGCAAATATGTTAGATGTTGTATTCTTATGATGATGGGAGGAGTTAGGCTTACAATTATGTTAAACATGCTACTTCATTTGGAGTTTCATGCTCATAGTGTCTGCATAACTTCTGCAGTATTGTTCCTTGCTTTTATTCTGGTCTTTCTGAACTGCAAAAATTACACACATATTTTTGCTGACGGGATATTACAACAATAA
Source organism: Gaultheria prostrata (assembly GCA_036023075.1). NCBI lineage: Eukaryota > Viridiplantae > Streptophyta > Magnoliopsida > Ericales > Ericaceae > Gaultheria > Gaultheria prostrata. Next base: position 650 of record JAXBDA010006389.1, read on the forward strand.
CGTATCTGTCCAACGGTTGCAGGCATCTTTTGTCCAAATGTTTCATGTTGATATACATGGGAAATTTAGAGATCTCGTATATTATTGAACTCAGTGATACTTTTCTTTAAAAACCTATCATGCAGACTATTGCAGAGTCTTAAAGCAGGTCTCTCTGTTTTGAGTAGACAAATCTTTATGATTTGGATGCTTAGATGCAGACTTTTAACCTTGTGTTATTTGAGAAGAGACAAAGATAATATTCGTTAAGTTGTGGAAGACGGTGATAAGTTGTCCATGGTAGGGAATAGGACAGTGTAATAAGGAATAGATCAAGGGATTAAAATTGAAGATCATACTATCATTGGTTCTTGATAGAATTATCTTTATAGCCGACAGATTTTATGATAGTTCTGCAGAAAAATTCTTATGAACTATGAGGGGAAATCCAACACTTCTCTGGATGAAAATTCACACATCAACCCCTTTTTCTCAGAAGAATAATATTTAATTGGGCATAGCATTTGTTGGAGGAAAATTTTCTGATTTTTCATAGACATCTCTATGACACTGTTTCTAGTTCCATTGGTATGGTGAATGAGTTTTTAACCCCTTTGTTCATGGATGGGTCTGACTTTGTTAGCTTATTCAGCTATCATTAATCATTGTTACGATTTGTAATGTGGTGGTTTGAATTTTGTCAGGAACGGTTGGAAAGGAGACGGCAGATGCCATACCACATGCACATAAACCTTGAGCTCCTGGAGGCAGTCCACCTGATAAGTGCCATGCTGCTGGAGGTCCCCAACATGGCCGCCAATGTCCATGATGCCAAGCGCAAGGTCATAAGCAAAAATTTCCGGCGGTTGCTTGAGGTAAACGAGAGGCAAACGTTCACAGGGCCACCTGAAAACGTCCGGGACCATGTAATGGCGGCCACCAGAGCCCTTACCAAGGGAGATTTTGAGACGGCATTCAACGTGATTGACTCCCTTGACGCATGGAAGCTCCTAAGGAACAGAGAGAAGGTTCTAGAGATGCTCCGGGCAAGGATTAAGGAAGAGGCTCTAAGGACCTATCTCTTCACCTATGCATCTGCTTATGAGTCGTTAAGCCTTGACCAACTTGCGAAGATGTTTGATCTTTCTGATGCCCAAACCCATAGTATTGTGAGCAAAATGATGATAACTGAGGAGCTACATGCGAGTTGGGACCAACCCACGCGGGCTATTGTCTTCCATGATGTGGAGCACACTAGGTTGCAGGCTTTGGCGTTCCAACTAACTGAGAAGCTATCAATCCTTGCTGAAAGTAACGAGAGGGCCATGGACGCTAGGACAGGTGGCGGGGGAGGATTGGACACCCTGCCGTTGAGGAGGAGAGACGGTCAAGACTATGCTGCTGCTGCCGCCAGTGGTGGTGGGAACAAGTGGCAAGAGAATTGGTCTTTCTCACAGGGAAGGCAAGGAAGTAGCGGTGGGCGAGGTGGTTATAGGCAGTTGGGCGGAGGCCAGACTTCTGGGGGAGGATACGGTAGGGACCAACGGACACAGTCACGTGGAGGAACAGGAGGGTATTTTGCGGGGTATCAGAGCACACGCTATCAGGATACTGCGTATGGTGGGGGAAGAACGTATCAGACTGGTGGTTCTGGGAGGGGGTCCCAGATGGACGGTACTACCCGCATGGTTAGCCTGAATAGAGGTACTCGTGCTTAAGAGAAGATACACAAGCGCTAATCACCTGTTTATTCAGATTTTGTCTGTAGGAATAACCGAGGTTGATTTGCTTCATGTTGTTTTTTGCAGTTTCATTTGATTCAACTTTCAGTTAAGTCTGGTCTTGGGATTCTTGAGGACATTTTTCTGCTTTGTTTGATTTCAGCTATATGACTATGAGAAACTGGTTTTATCTATTTGGTGTTGATGAATCCCCAAGTTGTTTGTTTCATTGGCTCTCAGTTGCATTTTAGGATCGCAATATATTACCACACTGTTTGACTGTCATTATGTAATCGAATCCGATCCCTTTTCCTTTTGGAAGGTTTCATTCTCCCATAACATTTCGTCTCCTCAACAGGCTGATTATCTGTATTACTATTGAAAGCAAAATGCACTAGGGATTACAGAGGCTTTTACTGAGGATGAATGATAGGATGGATATGAACTCAACCTAACTTAAATTCGTCTCATTTAATAAACAATCTTTTAATTGCCACTTGTTGCAGGAATGTAGTATTTTACCTTGTAGGAATTAATTCCTCGGGATACAATATATAGAAAATGAGGCACATAACTTACGTTGTTTGGCTTGGCGTACGTGCACAAGCAAAAAAAAAAAAACACCATTATAGAAAAGGAAGAAGGAAAATGCTACTGTCGTTAAGGTTTAACAAGTGTAGGATCAAAATATCCCAAAATCCATGGCCTTGAAGTTATGAACTTTCTCGCTCTTGGATATTTTCCATCATGCAGCCCTCTAGCTATCAACTGCACAGATATTGAACGATATGTGTTTCACTGTTTCTTGTTCTCTTCTCTGTCCCAGTACCTTCTTCCGATGGTATATGACAAATAAAAAAAAACACTTCTTCCAATGGCACTAGTTCATATACCATTGTAGTTAGGGCTGTACACAAATTGAGCTGTCATTTAGAAGCTTGAGGCTCAGCTCGACTCGTTTAATAATCGAGCTGCGCTCTAGCTTGAATATTAGGCTCGTGTAGTAACGAGCCGAGCTCAATACTTCAAAACCATGGACTATATAAAAACACGCTTTTAAAATAATTCGGTTCAAGCTTCACATATTCCAAGAGGAATCCACAATTCACAATATAATTTATAATGCGCATCCCACAATTATTCACAATGCTTCACCAGGCGTCCCCGGTGTGGATAAGCTAGACGTCTATCGCATTATCCCACAGCTAACACAAACACATCTTGCTAGCCTTTTAGCACTGTCCCCTAGCAAGCTGGGACGTAAGGGATGCCATTACTAGATAATAAAAGTGTCCACCTTTCATTTCAAGTCCATGGAGTTCATATTATTGAGTAAATCACGCAAATAAAACATAATTTTCGCATTTGATAACCAAAACATGTTTAAGTCGCATAGCTTGGGTATTAATCACTCACACGAGCTTTGGCTTATGAAAATGTTTTCTCCACCTTTCAGGCAATGACGAGTAAGGGTGTGGCGATGGACTCTTTTTAGATGAGCTATATGTATATATGGAGGTGTAGATAGGAAGTGTACTTTTGACTTGTATATACTTGCAGTGGTTTGTAAAAGTTGTAAGATAAGCACAGCTCTGGGATGTACTTTGAGTTCGAGATCCTGATGTAAAGAAGACACGTTATGGTTTTGTATGTTAATACAGGCTTGATTCCCGCTGTTTAATTCATGAGTTCCTTTGGTCATTTGCTTACAAGGCTCTTAATGTTATGTTGTGGCCTTAGTGATGATTTCACTGACACTTTGTTATGAATTAGGCCTACAGGAATGGGTCCGGGTCGTGACAAAGTTTTTGGTATCATAAAGGCTCGTTAGTAAATGAACTTGGCTCGGTTCGTTTACCAATGAGCTAAGATTGAGTTTTAGACTCATTTGGTAAACGAGCCGAGCTCGAACACTAAAAAGCTAGGTTCAACTCTGCTTATTTGCACCCATAATCGTTGTCCCCTAATTCAAAGTCCACAAAAATTAGAAACTTTAAAATTCTGGACCACTGTATGACTTGTCATTTTCTACGAATGCATCCTATCAATCCATTCAAAAAAGAAAAATGGAAACAAACAAAAAAAATGCTTCCCCCATCATCTTGACTACATGCCCCTATTCCTTTGGAGAGAGATAAATAACCCTTTGGCCTGAGTTGTTGGTTTCCTTTTGGAAAATCTGTCCCTCATTGTGTTGAATCATAGTACTTGACAAACAATAACCAAAATGTAAAATCTAGTCCAAAATAACTTTTGCAGTTAACTGAGCTAAAAAAAAAAAATGCATCCATCTCATTATAATAAAGATGAGAATATTTTGTACAACAAATTTGACAGTAAAAATAACTGTCTTAAAGAATAATAAATTTAGTCCAAAATACCCTCATGGGTCTTCCGCGTTGGTTGGGGTTCCGCCAAAGATAATTGCTTTGTTCCCCAGCATTTTTCCTCTCTCTTGGTAAATCTCTCTACAAATTTATGATCCAAACACAGCCTCAACATACTAATAATATCGATGTGTCCAAACGGGTACCGAGTAGATCAAGGTACCCAAGCCAAAGGACAAGACAATGGTGACTATGGCATAAGCGTCTCCTCTCCACGGCTGGTTGCTCTCTCGCAGCGAGTGAACCTCAGCAATGAAAGTGGAAACAGTGCTGAGACAACCCAACAGGCCAAACTTTATGCCTGTAACTACGGTATCAGAGGTCTTTGTAATAGCCTAAATTCAAGAAATCACAAAAAGAAAAATTAGATGCCGAATGATATTCATTCATGCAAGTAAGAAAGTATAATTCGGCAAAAAACAACGTACAATCCTACAATAATAATGTGAATCGACACAGTATGCACAGTGTGTTTGGATCTGGAAGCAATAAAAGAACGGGTAAGGCAAGCAATTGCATATTGACCGCAACCAAACCATATGCTCCCATATTTTAACTAACGGTTTTCACTTTATTCTTAGATAAGTTCCAGTCACCTCCAATTTTCTTTTCTCTTTTTCCTTCAATATTCAACATGAGTACTTACTGATTTTCCGAAGTACCAAAATAAAAAACGTAAGTACTTATTTATTTGCGAAACCAGGCAAAGGAGACAAAAATTAAAAGCAAATCCCTTAGAATATCCCCTATTTTTTTTTCTCTTCCTTTCTCATTTCCTCACACAATTTCCAAACACTCTAAGAGTTCAAGAAACGGTAGAATATCTCGATCCAATTCAAATGCAAACAGAAGAAGTTTTCCTTACCTCTTTCTGTAGTGTTGAAAGTGCCGCCATGAGACAAGCCGCAGAAACATTGGCGACCAGAGTACCAAATGGAAACCATTTCAACAAGCCGGATTTTCCTAAGCCACGTCCATTGAGTTGACGGGCTAAGAACCATCTGATCCATACACCGAAAGGCCCAACAATGCAGGCTAACCATAGCTTGGCTCCACTGCTACCACGGTCAAACTCTCTCTCTGCGAAAGCTCCACTGGCACCCCATAACAAGCCTAGAATCAATAGAAGCACAAACATAACTGCAAACTGTCGCTTGAAGTCGTCCACCTTCCCATTGCTTTTAGAGCTCGAAACCTCAGTTAAGGGGAGTTTTGAAGTTTCCAGAAACCCTTTTAAGCCCTTAGCTGTCCTGATTCCGTAGATGATGGAATAATCAGCAAGAATGAAGCCTGCATACCGAAATGAGACTAGTTCCTCTTAGTAGGTCGAATGAGCCATCTGAGTGGCTTGAAATGGAAGGAGCACAAATGGCCGCATCCGTCTGTATGAAGATTCTGTACAGAAACTATGTTTCTGCATCTGTAGACTACAAATGTACTCATTTGAAGAGATGAACATCAAATAAAATAGAGTATTTTTGTCTAATTATTCAGGTAACAACCATATGTAGAAGAATCATGACCTATTTTTCTTGTACTTTGGCTGGCTAAAGCTCGAATCACTGTAGTTTTTCATAGGAAAAACTTTTGGATCCCATTGCCCTTTCCAATAAGACTGCAAAGGGGACCAGCATGATAGGAATAAAAAATTTCAATGTCTTTCTTCTCACAAAGCCAGGTTAAGCGACTGGAAAATAAGACAAGAGATCAAGCTGGAAGTGACGGAGACAGGATGGTCTTTTCCAGCTGTTAGATTTACTAGTATAGATAAGTAAAAACATCGTCTATTACCTAAAGGAATCCCACACACAACAGCCCATTTGCCTTGAACACAGAGTTCAAGCATTTGCTGATTCCAACCACTGAAAGTTGTGAGGCTTCCCAAGTAACCAGTCGTCAGTCCAACAGCTAGATAATCGGAAAATCTGGATATATCTCCTTTGAAAACAACACCCAACCACCCCATCAAGAACGAGCCAACCTTGGAATGGAAGTAAACATTTTATTAGACTCATAGCCAAAATCAAAGTACTCGACGAGACAACAATGAATAAAGTGATAAGTGATCACATACAAGCACACTTTCTGCTTCGCAAAATTTCTCTCAAGTCTAGTTTTTATAGCTATCCATAACCCAAATAATTATGATTTTAAAAATAAGTTAGCTGTTGAGCTCAAACTGGGTAATGTAGCCTGAAGATCCTGACCCACCAACAAAATTTACACTAAAAAGACATGGATTTACCAAAGCTAAAAAATCCATGGATTTACCATATTAGGAGCAAGATCAGTGTACAGAACGCTTTGATCGCTTGTGAGACCAATTACTCCAGGTCCAAACAAGTCATCCAGTAAATACCTTGTTAAAACCTGCAAACGACACCAAAAAAGGTCACACTACTGAATACACATAGAACTACTAAGGGAAAAAAAAGGAGTGAAAAAGGAGTTCCGTCACTTGTTGGGAAGGCAAGTAGTAGGAAAATAAAAGCAGGGGGGTCTCTGCCCAGAAGGGTACACCCTTGTTGTGACATGCCAAGTGCTAATGAGGAAAGGTAAACAATGTCAATTCCCTCTCTTCTTATCAGCTAATTTGTCTCTAATAATCAAAGGAAGTGTGAATTTCCAGTCTATAAATTCACTTACAGAACTTTCCCTCCCTTACCAGCAAGAGATTTTATCGCAAAGATTCCGTACTTCCCTCGGGTAAGTTTTAAATAGTAGGAAGCCAAGTCCTCCCCATGCTTTCCTCTCATCTAGATATAGATCGATTCTTTCCTAGACTGCTAGTTTGTGACCTCACTATGGTAATTGTCCATTGATCACCAAATGCGAGTGAGGGGCCCATTGACAAACTTGTTTGCATACAACGTGTTGAAGCATCCAACTCAAAACCAATTGGTAATGAGAGGAGAGGCCGCCCAGGCTCATATACTAGCTTTGGAGGTTATAATTAACCAATATGGGACAAGCTTCAAAACTCCCCTGCACGTGCGACCCCTGACCCGCACGTGGAGAGGTAAACAAACAATTCAACACATACGACAACTATCAACCATCAACGACAAACAAAGGGGAAAGCAACCATCAATGACATAGAGTCTTGTCCAAAAGCCTCTGAAAGCCTAGCTCTGATACCATGTTAAAGCATCCAACTCAAAACCAATTGGCAATGAGTGGAGAGACCGCCCTGACTCATATACTAGCTTTGGATGTTATAATTAACCAAATTGGACAAGCTCCAACACAATGCATGAACGTGGAAGCCAGGGGCGAGCAAACTAACCATTAAACCACGAGTCCAGTCCAAACCAATCCAAGCCGATTGGTTTTGTTTCGTTTTTTAGTAAAGTCTTTTGGTCCCGGTTTTAACAAATTAAAAACCATGTTAAATGGTTTGGTCTGTGGATTTACATCAATGGTTCCGGTAACAAACCGATCCGATCCGAACCGTAGTATATGTATTAGATACATTGACTTTTTAATTAGTTAATTAATCCTAATCTAATGTTCCATTCCATTACCAAATTTCTTCACTTCTAAGATTATTTCTCTACACTTCTATATATGATAACTTATTCCTGCAATTTCAATGCACTAATCATTCACGGCTTGGGTAGTGATCAATTGATTTCCTAATCTTTTTGCTCGGTAACTAATTTCCTATCAATCCAACTCTCTATTCCATGGTCCTATTCCTTCACTAATTACTATGATTCTATACTCTTCTTTAGTTGATTGAGATAGTGAGTTTGATTTTAATAGAATTGGTTTTAACATAAGTTTTGGTTTATTTTATCTATGAAATTTTAAGTACTTGAAATAGTTTACAAAGATGATATCTCAATTTCAAGCGAACCGTGGTTCAAAACCAAAACTGAACCGTACCATATTTTAATGGATTGGATTGGTTTGGTTCTACGAATTTTATGGGTTCGGTTGTTTCTCCAAATTCATAATCCGTAGATAGTGGTTTGGTTCTTAGTTTAGTACAAAACCGGACCAATCCGGTCCATGCTCACCCCTAGTGGAAGCACTACAAAGGCAGAATGAATCAGCTTAAAGTCATATAGCTAAAGCACACACTATGTTGTGTTATCCTGATCCTCTGGTTAAGGCAAAGCGCGATGTGTTGAGTCATATCAGGAACTACCAAGTGCAAACCAAGTGCAATACAGGAAGACAATAAGAACACGATAGTTGAGTTGTGATACAAGTTACTCGCATTGGACTTTGACCATGAGATAAAAATGTGAAATTATTACAGTCAGAGGTAAGAAGCAAAGGTTTAATATATTACCCCAAGAATTCCAAAAACAGCGAGATAGACAAGGTTTGAACCGTAATTCAATAGCCATGGTGGCTCTTTCTTGTTCTCCTGCACATGAAATAAGAAAGGCACAATCACCCCATGGATCACAAGCACATATTTGGCCACACAAGCAATAATATCATATCATCAAGCAACATGACACTTAAAGTTTGAGAACCAAAGAGTAGACTACTTGTCTATCGGGTTAGCTCCGTACCAATCTCTCACTCTATGATCAAGAGTTATAGAAAGGAGGCAGCTTCTCTGCAGTCCCATTGTGGGCAAATCTTGATCTGTCCATGATGATCCAATCTGCTCATATTATAGAGCTCATCGAATAGAACTCCACATTAAATTTCAAGTTGATCAAACACCTGGAACAACTTGATCAGAACACTTCTATTTAGGCAAATTATGGACGATCTAACCATTTTTTTTACAAAACAAGAGTGCTTTGATCAAGTGGTTGTGGGTGTCCCAACAACTTCAATATTTACTTGCATATTTTATTCGACGAGCCCTACAGTATGATCAGCAAAGGTAGCCGAGTCCGGCCATAAAGGGCAAGGCAAGCTGCCTCTTTCTTGAAACGTCTAGAAAAGGAAAATACAAGCTGGACTCACTTGCTTTTTGTCTGTGTCATCAGAATGTATGATATTAGTAGAAAGAGGAGCTTTAATATCCAAAGCATCCACAGGAATGGGCAGAACACCACCATTTTTCAATGCATCATGCCTATCCTCATATATTGGGTTCATAGCATTTGAAAACCCAAAAGAATGGCTTCTTAAAGAAGCATCAGCACCACCAGTCTCAAGATCTGCCGTCATTGCACCAGGGGTACTGAAACTTCGTCCCTCTTGTGACGACTTCCCAAACTACATCAGTAAAACTATGATTTTAATTCAGGGAAAACTGTAAGCTGAAAATTACCATGATGTAACCAAACAAAATTATTGAATAAAAGTATCTCCAGTTCCATAGCAAACCCATTCAAACTTACGATTAAGCTAATCACTGCCAATAACAATCATGTAATCCCAAGAGATTTGACTTCAATACAGATTTACAAACATCGGTAGATATTCATAAGTTTAGTACATTTTTGCGAGTTTCAAAACAATTTACACAATATTCATCATCCTAAGGGCAATCGTTAGTATTTTTCTTAAACTTACTATAAAAAGACATGGTGAGAATCATGCAAAGGAAGAGAGAACAGTACAGGGGAAAAAAAGGACTTGGTACAATTATTTGAAAAAAGGGAATCTAGGTGTCTGATAAGGTTGGAACAAAAAAGCAAGTGGACCCCTATAGATTGATTGTAGTTAGCAACTTTTTAGTAATAGAGAACCTGAAACTGTAAAGAGAGCAATCACCACTTCAAGGGGCATAAGAAATACATCAGATTTGAATATGTGCTGTCCACTAACAAGGTAACATAGGAAAGCAAAAACAAAACTAAACACCACTAGCCAGACCAATACAATAATTACCATTTGTTGAACCTCATTTCTACACATGAAGTGCATGTATTTGAACACTCGAAATAATCATGCGAGTGCAAAACGAGAAAACATAATGCCCGAAAAGTATGGCCAAGTCGAGTGCTTTGTCCTGGTTTTATTGAACGGGATTGGTCCCAAGGAATAGTTGAGGTGCACCTAAGCTGGCTCGAAGCCTCGACACCCTGATTCACAGCACAATCTAAAACGTACATATTTATCTCAATTTTACTAGTAAACTTTTTATTTTAGACGTGATTTAAACACTCAACTCAATTTTGAACACCCATCAGCCTAGGCGAGTCCAAAGTTGAACACCTAGCTCATTAGCCCAAACAAAGTCGCACACAAAATGAAAAAAAATAAAACTAAAGAGAAAAAGAAGAATCTATAGGTTTCAGTTTCATCTTCCTTCTTTCTCAATGAAGCTCAACTCTACGTCCATTGCGTTGAGTCTACGTTCACTAACTTCATATTCATAACATCAACTACTTTTAATTACTATTATTTTTTGCTAGTCTAAGAGATTACGGACAATTTTTTTTTAAAAAATTCAACTATATGTTGTGATTCATGTTACCTAAAACACCTGTTGGGAGCAACACTCAAGATTATTCTAAGCAAAGAAGTGTTGTGTTGACTGGAACAATCTTCTTACGTATCCAGGATTACGATAAAAAATCATGTCATATCAATAGGGACGCAATAAGAAGAACATATCTTCGAAACAGATCCGTTCCAACCTATTTGCCATAATTTCCGTCAAAGGAAGATCAAGAGATGATTAGTGTACCAGTTTAATCTTGATACAATTATAGAATCTCATGAATTCATATATCCAATATATGAGACATTGTGTAAATATTATTAGTTAATGGAGCTAGCAGAATTAAAGTAATTTTTGAACACCCTTCGCCCAAGTCGGCCGGCTCGTGAGCAAACTTTTACTTTTTCCAATGATATTAACCCAATAGATTAATGCACTTCCCCACCAAAAAAAAGAAACATCAACAAAAGATTAATTCTCTTTTGAGTTGAGTACACCAAAAAGCTCTTGTCTGCACTTTCCAAACTTATATATTAGTTAATTAATAATACGGACGGCTTATCAAACCCCAAGTCCAATTCTCTTCTTCTAATCTCAATGAAATTTATAAGACTAAGGTGTCGTTCTCCATTTTTCCTTAAAAAGTCCTAAAAGTGCTGAACTCGGATTTCGAGACATATCATCCCCTCCCGTACATCAATTATTTTTGACACTTTTAGTCGTTTTAGCACTTTTAGAGCTTGTGCTAAAAACGGGAAACTGCCCTAAGAACGAAAAAAAGTGTTTGATCTGAATAGAAAAATGGAGTTTGAGAGTAACAGAATGCGCGAAAAGCAATAAATTAACAATGGTCAATGAAAAATCAGTTAGTAAGCTGTTAAACAAACACATTTAATCACTGAGCAACAAAAAAAAAACCCAGAAATTCATAGAAAACTAGCCACCATCGCACAGAAGAAGATAAAAGCAAGATATGATACATGCAAGATATTAATAGATGTATGACATTACCCACGCACCAGAGAGAGAGAGAGAGAGAGAGAGAGAGAGAGAGAGTACCTGAAGGAAGTCTTTGAGACGACAATCAACCGGCCAAAGAGCTCAGAGTTTTTGCGACCAAATTGGGTCTTCAAATCAGATCAAAAAAAAAAAAAAAAAGATGAAATCAGAGACTTGATAAGAAACAGAAGTGGGTGTCGTTTTAGATCACGAGAGCAAAAGAGAGACACCTAATACACTATTATTGCAATTTCGGGTACTGGTTCGGCCACGTGGTACCAAAAGGTTAACAAAGTTATTCAAAAAGAGAATAAATGGAGAGAGGGAGGAGGAGGAGGTAAATAGCCGTGCAGATACAAATGGCGGTGAAATGATGGTATCCATATTTGTTTATATATATAGCCCTAGTGGACTCTGCAAAGGGTAAAAAAAAAATGATGAAAAGCACATGCAACGATATATAGTTATATGAACATGGATGTATTTCGAATCGTTTTGGGTGGATCTCGTATTGGTTCATGTGCATCAAGCGGTTGCGAACATACGATGTCCGGATACGAAGAATCAATTATTGCACCAAAATGGATACGAAGACTTGATCATTGAAGTTTGAACCAAAATGGATACGTAGAATCGATCATTGCACCAAAATCTGTTACGTAATGCAATAAATAATTTTTTACGTAATAATAATATGAAGCTAGCAAGTAGAGTATTCAAAGAAAGCACGCATTCTAAGCAGAATTGATATTTTCTTGGCAACATTTTTTTTTATTATAACTTTGATTCTTTTTTTTTTTTGGTTGCCCTGCCCCGGGGTTTTTCAAGCCCAAGGATTTGTTAAGCTTACCCCTAGGTCGGCCTTGTGCGTATCACACTTATGCATACCAAGTTGACTCTTACACATAAGAGTTTATTTCTCGCACAGAAAAATCTAACTCCCGCCCGAAAGAATCATCTTAGTGTGCATAAGTGATGTACCCGTATTATTTCGCTTTGGAAGGAAGTACTAGAATCTCGTTGTAGGCGTCCGATTCCAAGATGTGCCGTTTAAATCCAATACAGCCAAATGACGAATAATTTTATCGATTTGTGTATAAAACTGGCAAAGCAGAAAGACAAAAAAAAAGTGGAAGCGAGAGAGAGAACTTTCACTTCAGTTTTGCTAGATAGACAGACAACCTTGAATTCGATCCGGATTCATGCATGGCTTGAAAAACCGTCTACAACATGCAAAAATATCGGGTGAGTTTTCCATAAAAGCCCGTTTTTGGATTTTAGCTAGATTTTTATGTTATTTGGACTTTTAATTAGTTGATGTATGTAAAAAAATGAGTTATATCGAATGGAAAAAAAAATAGTGCATAAATCTTTTTTAATGCACATCCAAATTTGTTCTATTCAATATCTAGCCTAGCGGTTATTTTCTGATTCTCCTGCAAGTGAGACCAGAGTTCAAGTCTCGAAAGATGCGTTTAGGATTTAGGGCTATGGATAGCTTCTAGACCCCCCTCTAGACTAATTCACTAACTCCCCCGCTAATAGACTAACTCATTAACTCCTCCGCTAACCACCCACTGATGTATATCGAATGGAAAAAAAAAATATCGTATATGTTTATTCCTGTCTACATTACACCAATCTGAAACAGTTTATATGCAGTAAGAAAATACACTCATCAAACCCTTTTTATTTGATTATTTTTCATTCAATTACCGTGCCACCGGGCTAGTATTTCTATATGTGAAGAAAACTATTTAAAATTTAACAAATTTCAAATTCCAAATCTAATAGACTATGAAAAATGTGTAGTCAACAAATATATATTAACGCTTTTCAAATCAAACATATCTACGTAGAATCTGAATGGAATATATATATCGCCGGTGGATCGTATTTTTTTCATTGCGAAATCTGAATTAATTAGTTGAATAATGTAAGGTTTATATATAACGTTTCGGCATCGTATAATCCATATGTTTATTGGCACCCCCTGCGAAGATATGAAGCAATATGAAGCAGCTTTTAAAAATATTTTTTCTAAGGGAAACCATTTTAGCTTTCTTAGATATTGGAAGGAAATTTGCCTCACAATTCAAGGTTTTAAAAATTGGCCATTACGTACGTAATTGTTTTTGAGCCTTCCAATATCGGTGAGATGAAATATTGCATGCGTATCAGCTGGTTCCTATTACGTATTGGTCTATCTTCGATTCATATATGAACCGGTAAACGGCCTTTACGGCAGATACTCAAACACAAGAGTGAGTGAGGCACTTAAATTTTTTTGATCAAAACTAATTTCCAAAGATTCATGATCGTTACAACCGATTCTCGTTACGTACATATCGTTCATACACCCAATAGGGTTACACAACGACCATTACTATTAGGTATCCTAAAACCGTTAACCGTTATTTAAAACCTTGCCTCACATTCATGACGATCAATGTTTCGCACTCTGTCCGAATTTACTGAAGATCAAGGACAAGTTTCATTTTTATGAATTTGAGCTTTAGTGAGGTCCTTAATTGCAATGGACGGTAAGATTAGTTTCTAGAGAGATTAACTGAAGTGCGCGTAAAGTGATTATACACATTGAGTTATGAAGAAAATGTTGCATTTATTTATGGATTTGTGCTGAAAGAGAGAACATGAGCCAGATTTCTGCCGGAGTTTTTTTCTTATTTATTTTCTGTTTTCTTTGGTTTTGTTTTACCCCTTTTAGTTGGTTCGATTAGCCCCTTTACGGGTGCTCAGCTCCCTGCGTGGAGTGTTTTGTTCCAGATTTCATCCGTGTTTCATGCTAAATGGTTTGACTTGGGTGTCCCTTCGGATTCTCTGCTACTGAATCAAGGACGGACTCTGTGCTGGCACCTAGTGCGGGTCTGCTTCGACAGGTGTGTCTGTGAACTTGGAGGCCTGTGTGCTTTTTCAGTAGCTCGAGTCTTAGATTTTGATAGTTTTGGTTCATTCCTGTATTCAGTGATGTAATCTTTGCCGAATGGCTGTTGCTGATATAAATTCACTGTTTCGATAAAAAATAAATGGGGAATGATTTTCACACTCCCCTTTTAGCAAATGACACTCCCTTTTTGTCTTTTACTCATGTGAAATTACTACATTACCCTTACATCTTGAGTCACTTTATTCATGTGAAGGGCAATGTAGTAATTTCACATGAGTAAAAGACAAAAAGGGAGTGTCAATTGCTAAAAGGGAGTGTGAAAATCATTTTCCAAATAAATAAATAAATAAGGAACAAGAGGGAGAGGGACATTACGTCGATTCCATCTGATACAGAGAATTGATCTCTACATATAATTACGAATAACATTACGTAATTGGATGAATCAACTAATAGAATAATTTAAATAAGGGTCTTGCTAACGTGTACCCATTCCCAATGGACACACAATAAGCACACAAACAAATAAAAAAACACACACTCTAATACACCTTTTACATGTCTCTATACACTTTTACATATCCCTATATACTTTTCCCACATTTCGATATACTTTTTCAACCTTAACGTGTGCTTATTGGGCACACGGCACACGTTAGCATATTCCTTTAGAATATAGTATATGCGGTACTTTTCATGTCGTTTTTGTATATCACTAGTGTTGTGATTGTGCGCTAGGCCTATTACCAAAAAAAAAAAAAAGGGCATTATTTGGATAAAAAAATCAAATACTTTTGTACATTATTTGGTGCAAAAAATAAAAATTATGAGCGATTGTATTTTATATTTTGCTCAAAAATTGTAAACCCAACAAGTCAGCGATGTCAAATACTTAATACTTTCGTACATAGTTTTCCATCAAATACTATGATGGTGGTGTAAATCGAGATTAATTATTTGACGATGGTGCATGGATGTGAGTATACTTTGAGTGCCCGACGGTGGTGGATGTGAGTATACTATGAGTGCCCTGTGGATGACATCAAGAATTAAGCATGTTAGATTTCGGGTTTCAACCAAAAATAAATTGACTTTAGGTGGAGTAGCCTCTAGATCATATTAACCAAGCTTGGGCCATGTGTGGCTTAGATAAAGTAATGTGGATAAAGTCTAACAACTCACGTGCAGTCCGGATGCACGTGGAGGTATGAACTGATGAGGTGAGCTCGGGGCGATTTGATTTGGGTGACGTAGACTCGACCATGTGAGGTTAAGCCACCCAAGACTTACCTCTGGTACCATGTTAAGGAGAAAATTTTGGGTACGGGGAGGGTACCACGTGGTACCCTCTCGGCAGATCCGAGCTGTCCAACAATGCAACCAACGGTCCGGATTAAAAGTGCCGTCCGAATTTTAAAAGAATAGAAAAGAAAAGAAAAAGTGCATTTCAATCCGGACCGTCCGATGCATTTTTGAACGGTCCGGATGCGCCGAAGGGGCACCACGTCACCCATACCCTATTTGCACCCAAAATTTTCTCCATGTGAAGAAAGTGAATTGGCAAGATCCTTTAATTGATGTGTTAAAACATAACCCTAACATGTCTTTACACAGAGCTACAAAATTTGGTGATAAAGAAATCTAAATCAACTAAGGAAACGTGCATGGTAAAGAACCATAAATTATGTAGGAAACATGAATATTAACCAGTAAATGTAATAATAAATCGCAAGTGGTGGCTAGCTCATGCGGTAGGGCTCTTGAATGCCCACACACTACATCCCGGGATTGAGTCCCCCTCTCCCTCCCTATATAATAAATTAGGAATGATGAATGACAAAAAAAAAATGTAATAATAAATATTATAAGACATGGTTAACATAATATTTCCGTTTATTTCCTAATACTATTCTACCAGGACCCATGAAGTTTAATTCCCTTTGTCGACAGGCTTTGTTAAACAAAAGATGAGGGAAACAACAGTCAAATTTGTGATTGTGAAATTAGCATTTATTAAAGATAAGGTAGACGACGGGCCCGCTATTTTGCTTTAACATTAACTATATATACGGTAATTTTCATGTTTTTTTTTTTTGGCATTATCATATTTTACAAGCTATATACTTCATTTTTTATTCCCTACTGTTGAAGGGAAACAACAGTCAAATTTGTGATTGTAAAATCAGCATTTTCTTAAATATAAGGTAGACTATTTTGCATTAGTATGTAGAATTAATCTCTATAATTATCGAATCTCTTAACGAATAAACTTTTTCGAATGGTTCAAAATAGAGAACATTATGTAATTCCATGAATTAGCTAGTAGTAGAATATAGTTTAAATAATCATAAAATCAGCATTTTCTAAAGAAAAGATGGACGACGTGCTGCCCTCGTAGTTTTTCTCACTAAAAGCACATTTTACGTTGACATTTAATATATAAGAGGGAATAATTTTCATGTCGTTTTTGTATATCATATTTTTTGAAGCCACCTTTTTTTTTTTTATCCGCTACAATCATGTAGGCTCCATGAATTTTAATTCCTGCCTTTTCTTGTCGGGCTTTGTTTAACAAAAGATAAAGGAAAACAACAGTCAAATTTGTGATTGTAAAATTAGCGCATTTCCTGCTATTTTACGTTAGTATGTACTCCATCCGTTCCAATTTCATAGTTCACTTTCACTTTTTCCATTCTATTTTCAATTGCCTATATCTTTCAATTTACAATATATTTTAAGATTTCAAAAATTTTGTTTAATAAAACTAATTGAGATCTATCAAATAAGATCCATATTGCATATACAAAGTTTTATATATTACAAGATATAAACGTTTTTTTCATCAAGCTGGAATAGTAACATGGACTATCAATTTGGGACGGAGGGAGTAGTAGATATATGGTTATTTATTTTCAGGTAGACAACGTGCCTGCTATTTTACGTTAGTATATAGTATATATACGGTTATTTTCATGTCGGTTTTGTATTATCATATTTACAAGCTACAATAGTTCTTTTTTTATTCGCTACGATCGCCTAGGCCTAGGGCTGCAAATGAGCCAAGCTGCTCGCGGCTCAGCTCGTTTACTAATCGAGCCAAGCTAGAGCTCGAGTTTTGGGCTCGTTTACTAAACGAGCCGAGCTCAGCTCGGCTAGCAAAAATTCGGCTCATTTAATAGGCTCGGCTCGTTTAAAGAGGCTCGTTAAGTAAATTAGTCTGGCTCGACTCGATAAGGGCTCGACTCGTTTATTACTGAGCGGAGCTCGGGCTCGAATTTTGGGCTCGTTAAACAAACGAGCCACACTCGAACACCACAAAGCTCGGCTCGGCTCTGCTCGTTTGTAGCCCTTACCTAGGCCCCATGAAGTTTAATTCCAGACTTGTGTTGACTTGCTTGTTTAACAAAAGATGAAGGGAAACAACAGTTAAATTTGTGATTGTAAAATTAGCATTTCCTGAAGGTAACGTAGACGAGACGTGCCTGCTATTTTGCGTTAGTATATAATTGTGTCGTACTGTAGTAAAAGTATATTTATAAAAATTAAGAATTAACTAATAGTACTCTAGAGAATAGTGGCTAAGACCGAGAATCGTATCCATGCGCGTGGACAATTTGACTCAGTTACGACGATGAGTTCGATTGGCTTCTAAATTAATTCAAAAGGAAAAACTTGGTTTGATTGTTTTTAGGAACTAAGAGAACTAGGAAAACAAGTAATTGAATTGTTTGAAAACTAGTGGGAGAAGATTTAGGGTATTAAATCCACCCTGACCATGTAACTAAGCTATGAATGGGTTAGGGTTACTATTCGGATCGTAATCGTCAAGAAAATAATTGAGTTGTTAACAGGCATGGACTATCCCATAATACAGGCCATCTCACTTGTACAAACCGTCTCTCTCACCGGCTGTCCAATGACACGATCCATCTTACGAGTATAACCCGTCGTACAAGCAAAGAGTACTGTTGATTAACTACGTATTTGAGAGTGCACACACAAATACTTAACACTAAAATCATTCCATTTATATGTAATGGAAAGAGTTAGTTAAACAAACGATTCGAATAAGAAACCTAAAACCTAAACATACAAAAAATTATTTGGACCAAGGCTTCATCTTCCCCTAGGATGGTGTTTAGCGGGCCATGGAGATGGAGATGAACGCCTTGCATCTCTCTCTCTAGATTGCCTCTCAATAATTTCAGAACTCCAGAAACATACACAACAATCCCTTATTATACTCCGGGCTTGTTCGGTTTGGGTCTCAAGACCCGGTTTCTAAATTATTACTCAATCATTACCCTATTTTTTCCCCATCATTACATCTATTTTTAAATATTATTCTCATTTCTCTCTCTATCTCTCTCTAATCATTACACCTAATTTTCAATTTTTCTTTTCATTTCTCTCTCTACTCAAAACCCAAAACCCAAAACCCAAATGTGAAACCCAAACCGAACAAGGTGTCCAAGAACTCAAAATTACATTAAAATACGTGTTCATGATCTTTCACTGTCCCGGCCGTCAGGACGAAATATTCAAAGCTTCAGGATTTGCTTTTGCAAGGTCCAGCAGGTCTTGTCTTCGCACATCTCTCCTAATATATATCTCCAAACCACACCCTTAATTTATCAACCAACACCCTCCAAAGCCTGCAAACACATTAAACAAATCAATTCGTACCAAGAAGGACACAAACAAACACGCAAATCATATATTAAAAGGATTAAATGGGAGCTTTTCAACACCGATTAGAGCCGGCCCTGACTTTTTGGAGGCTTAAAGCGAAAACCAAAAGGAGGTCTTTTAGAAAATCTTAATGAGTAAAATGTAAGTAGGTAAATTACACTTCCAAGAACAAATATTATTCTTTATCAATAATAAATAACCGTAAAACGATGTGCATATCTTTTTTTATTACAAAAGATACTTAGGGGTACTAAAATATGGGGCCCTTAAAATTTGTATTTTTTGGGGTGATAAGCCCCAAATGTTGTATATATCCGGGCTTATCTCGCTCGTCTTGATCACACACGCGTGCATTTTGTGCTTTTATACGATTGATTTTGCGCGAGTTGTGTTTTTGATGAGTTTCAGAAAATCGGAGCTAAAAGGGCGTGTCCAAAGGTCCAAATAATCCCCGGTTATATCCGGATGTACCCAAGGTCCCGCAATGCCGTGGAGGACAATCGCCGAAGCTTGGAAGTCGATTCAAAGAGCTTTGGAAGGCTCAAGGAAGGCCCGAAACAAAGGAACAAGAAATCTGGAGCTATGAGCCTCGAGGAAATCCAACACACTGATAGTAAAAGACTCATTTCTCTCAACATACAAAGGCCATGAAGATGAGATCAATTGGGTTTGAAAGTAGACTCATAGAGCTTTCCAACGGTTCAAGAAACGCCGCATTTCGAGTTCGGACGAAGCCGGGGGTAAAAAATCTGCCCGAAGGCATTGGTATCGATACCCCACTAATTGGTATCGATACCAAAGTGCCAGTTTGTGCCCGAAAAAGTCCAGCGCATCGGGTATCGATACCCCACTACTTGGTATCGATACCAAAGAGCTACGTGGGAAGAAATGAAGGTTGGTATCGATACCCAGACCATTGGTATCGATACCAAGTGCCCCAGTCAGCTATTTTGAGCAACTTTATTACTTGCCACTTATGAAAACTTCTACTTTAATTAAGTTGTTTTTAGGATATTTTTGTGAGAGAAAGAGTGTGTTGTATATATCTCTCCCTCTCTCCTTCACTTTATGCTTTAGTCTATTTTTAGCCTAGTTTGCTCTCTTCTCTCTCCTCCATTGTTGGGGAGCGTTTGAAGCTTGCATTTCCTTAAGAACTCAAGTAAGTTTAGCTTGTCCTTTAATTTCTCGTTTATTAATTGTGTTTGTAATCTCCGGATGTTTAGATAAATCTAGTTTGTTCGTGTTTTTACCGGTT